>JAOTQE010045224.1:0-21260 GCA_025631205.1 Nesometra sesokonis
GCAGTTGTATTTTTTTTAATTGATTTGATTGGATGATATTTTATCGGATAATCCGAAATTCCTGCGGAAACACGGCCAAAGACTGGAAAAGAGGAAAACATGATTCTGCTCCATAAGGAGATTAGGATCGACATCTATTAATTATTACCTCCCCCCTGTGTTAAAAGGGGAAATTGTAAGAGCACCATCAACTTCGTATTGATACTAAACGATTAATTTTGTGGACCAGGGACTTGTAAGACGGAGTCACAATGATGGCAGACCAGTGTTGCCACTGCCCAAAGTTCAATTTGTGCCAATTTCCAGCCCAAATTATGCTAAATCGGAAAAAATCATGCTAAAAACTTTCTAAACGCAAAAACGCCAAGTAAAATGAAAGAAAATATTCCGACCAAAGGGGTGTGGGGCACTTTTCCAGTCCAGGTGGGCGTTGTTTCCACTTTTTACCTGACGAGCAAAAAAAAAAAAGAAGGTTACTGCCCCATTTTTGTATCTGGTTTGGCCGTATTTTAATTTTCTTTTGTTATTTTTGGACCCGGTTCACGGTGGTGTTGCATATTAACCATTTGTGGGTGGAGAAACATGTGTACAAAAAAAATCTGTACGCACAACAATCCTACTTTGTTTTTTCGGATAAAAGTTGCTCTGGTTCTTCAATGGACAAAGTAAAAATTATGCTAGATTTGGCCAAATTATGCTAGGCATAATGCTAGATGCCATGAGGGTCAAAATTATGCTAAAAAGCATAATTATGCTAAAAGTGGCAACATTGTGGCAGACCATGGGTAGTGAGCAAGGATGATGATTTGCATACCGAATTAATGGGTTCCAATTGGTCAAAATACAATGTTTATGTAAATCTCAATGTCAACCAATTAAACGCTTCTAATTTTGTCGCCATGACTTACTTGGCGATCAGCCAATTCAGGTGAGCAGAACCAAAGCGTGTCATTACCACCACGTGACACGACGACCTCCTGATTTGAGCAATTTTCAGAACCTCCAGTCCGTAAATCGAAAACTTGGAGATGAAATTCCACAAAAAAATCGCGATTGGCTGCAGTCCTCAGAAATATTTTTGGGGCAGAAATCTATTCTATCTGAATTCACTCCAGCAGTGTTATCGAAATTCGCAGGTATGTCTAAAATTTGGTGAAATTGTGGCCAAATAAGACAATAAAAATTAGAATCGATTATTAATCTTTTAAAACAATTATTGTTATATGAATGCAATTCTCTATTGAATCGATATACATATACTAGGAATATGCTTCTATTACATTCAGAAGACACAGTAAGCCTACATATCCTTGCAATTGTTATAGTGTTGTATAATTAACATATTTATACTTCAATTTCGAAATATTGTAGCCTACAGCAAGAATTTATTGGTATGTTTGATGAAGACAAGTAAATTTGTTTAATATTTGTGGCGTTCATCTGGGTAGCAAGACAAAATGTCTTTAATGAAGACTTCTGTCAGATGTTGATTTCTTAAATTACCTTAAGTAAGGCATGGAAAACTTCAAAAAATAAAAAATGCCTTTTTTATTTCGTGTTAAAATACTATTTCAGTTTCCATTTATTAAAAGAACGTGTGGAGAAAAATCTACAGACATCAAACAATTTGAACCGGAAGTGATTAATTATTTTTAAGTGACATTACGTGATGACAGCGACGACCCACGAAGTATTATTACTTTTAGTATTGAATGTGATTATAGCATGGAAATAAACAATTATAGTGAATGATTTTGAACTGTAGATGATACATTATTTAAAAGTTAGCAATTCTGTCTCCACATAATGTTGATCGTAACAATGTCCAAGTGGACAGTAATGTATTTCCGCTTGTAAAATGACATTTGAAATAGAAAATATATTGCTTACTTCGAGGAAATATGTCATTCATGGTCAGAATATTAGAAACTCATATTAAAAATAGCCTTTTACCCGTTTACTGATAAGAATAAACATCAAAAAACTTTTAAAGGTTTGGAGCCTTGAATTATTACCAAATTCCCTTTAACTTTAAAACCTATTTGGCCTCTTATCTAAAGTTGTAATGTAATGTAAAAATATATTTGTAAGTGCTTTACACAATAAAATCGTCTCAATGCACAGATAGATTTTTCTATCAACAAAAAAAAAAATCAAAACCAAGAAATAGCCTTTTCTAAACAAATACCAAATAGAAAAAGCAGCAAAGAAAAAAATACAGAAAAACAGAAGCACAAATTTTTACACTGATTCACCAACTTCCCAAGAGGCAAGCAAGCTATCTTTTCAGATGTGATAGTAATACAAATGCGAAACAGGAAACGTAAGTTATACAGTATTTAAAAAGTAGTTCTTTATTTTCTTCTTGATTAATAATACGATGGATGTGTCATTTCTAATAGAGGATGATAGTGAATCTTGAGGTGAGATGATGAAACTACGAGATTTGTTGATGCACTGGTTGATTTAAATTGCTCGTATTCTCAAAAGTTAGTCCAAGACTAACATTAGAACAGCACTAGTTGATCTCGGACTCTCCATAAACCTGATTCCTCGACAAACAAAATTTAGAATGCTTTAGTCCAGGGTTTACATCTAGAAAAACGTTAGACACCTTTGAGAATACCATAGTCAGTTAGTCCCAGATTAAATCTGAATTAATCCTGGACTAAAGTTAGACCGCTTTTGAGAATACTAGCCAGTGTTCTCAAAGTTCTTAACTTTCATATGATCAACTTAATTTCCAAATTTATTATGTATATGATAAAGCATCATATCGGTTGGTCGGTCCCCTTTAAGTTTATTATGCGATTTCTTCTGATCATCCAGTGCAAAACGTCGCTGTCACAATTCCGTACTTTTCCGTACTTCACTTCCATAAAGTAAGGTGCTCAAAACACAGGCTCGGTACACCTTGATTTTGACAGATGATTTCAGCTTGTTATTCATCCATACTCGCTGTCACAATTCCGTACTTTTGTCACCAACTATAATGCAGAAAGTATTCCCAGCACATGGTGCCTACAACAGTTTGGTATAGACGTTTCACCAACACACTGAAAAAATGTTAGTACTACCAAAAAGACACATTAGATAGGAGTAGTTCATAAACGATTAAAAAGTTAGAAACCGAGGGTTACGGTATGTCGTCGACTTTTTTAAAGTACTCTTTTCGAAGGAAGGGGGTTAAAAATAGTATCTATCGAAGTCTTTTTCGATGATCACATAGTAATATTTACTAAGTGATGCCATTGGTTAGTTGCTGTCAATCTGTCTGTTCATTTTACGGTCAATTTCCAGTAAGTTCAATGTAATATTTCAATCCGTTAAGTAATGTAGCCGTCTGCCTTATTCGTCAGTCGATTGTTATATTGTTTAGATGAGGACAGGATCTTAGGTCTTATTTTGGTAACGTTCAAGTGCCAATAAGTTTAATTTATTAAAACTTTTTATAAGGCTCATAAGTGTAGTAAATACATTCATTCAGATTATAGGCGCAAACAGAAATCAACACATTTCATTAAAAGTACGATTGAAAGATCGGTGTTCAGTGATTCTTTAAATTGAATTGACACATCGATAATTGTTGACGTCTTCAAACATGTATTTCCATAATTTTGGACCAACAAACGCGAATGACCGGTTAGTGGAAGTCATTTCTTCTGGAAGGGAAGACAGAGGAGATTTTTATTGGCAGAACTAGTAACCCTGATGCTTGGTAGTCAGAAGATTTGATAGGTTATGGTGGAGCAAGTCCATGTAAACAACTTGAAAAAAATAACAAGAAACTTAAACTCAGCTCTAACATTTACCGATAGAATGTGTAGCTCATTGAGTGCCTCAGTGGTACTGGAGACAATACATTTTACACGTTTCGACAAAAAAAACCAAAAAAACAGACAGTGAAATCAAATGAATCTGATGTTTAATAAGTACTGAGCACCTTTTACGATCAATTTTTATTAAGCTCAGTATAATATTTTCAAGCAATACATTCATTCATATTATGGCCGCAAACAGAAATCAACACATTTCATTAAAAGTACGATTTAATTTTTGATGTCTTCAAAGATGTATTTCTAGAATTTTGGACCAACAAACGCGAATGACCTGTCTGTGAAAGTGTTTCTTCTGGAAGGGAACATTGAGGAGATTGTTTATTAGTAGATCTTGACACTTGGTATTAAGAAGACCGGATAGGTACCGTATGATGGAGCCAGTCCATGTAAACACTTGTAGACAATAACAAGAAGCTCGGGTCTAACATTTACCAATAGAATTTGAAGCTCCTTTAGTGCCTCAGTGGTACTGAAGACAATACATTTTAACACGTTTCGACAAAAAAAACAGACAGTGAAATCGAATGAATCTGATGTTTAATAAGTACTTCAACTGACATTAAGTATCTCTAAATATAACCAAGAATGATACTTTAACAAGACGTCATTAACGGTTTCGAAGAACTCTACACTCTAAAATAGTATTCAAGCTATAAACATTTTCTAAACACTTGTTTTGATATCACTTTTTAAAATACGTCCTATTACTAAACACTTGTGGTATATCAAAATGTTTAATATAATTTACACAGATGGTTCAAATCTAAACACCAAATGTTCGATACCTAAACACCATATGTTTAATAAATACACACTCAATGTTTTAAATCTAAAGGCCCATCTTTCGATAGCTAAACAAAACGATCAATACCTATACTCCGAATGTGTTAACTTAAAACACCATAAATGTTTATTAATAAGACGCGTTTGCAAAGTGATATCAAAAAGTGTTTAAAAATGTCTTAATAGCCTAAACACTGTTTTTAGTGTGTATAAATTGAATAATGCATGGGTGAAAATAAAAATTATCGGTATACAAGATATTGTTTTCTTATTTTACTTACAAAACATTTCGGTTGAGCGTTAATTTGAGAATTACACAAACAAAACCTGTATTTAATTTGATGTAAATGCGTATATTATTCAACTCATTTTACTTTTAAATACATTAATATTTAATACATTAATATCAAACACATTTTCATAAAAAATATCCCTTAATTATTATCAAAGAATTAGTGTTTGTCAGGACTATAACTTAGGTATCATGCACACTTAACTATACGCTATTAAATTGACTTGGAGACGCTGAAGGACTAGAAAACATTAGCGATTCTGGTAATATTATTATGATATGCTGTATAGGCTTACCAAAATTACCCTTAAAAAGGTTTACAGTTACATCCAGAAATAGCATAACTTAAAATGTTAATCAATATTAACAAATCATATCATTAAAAAACCAGAACATGTAATGTTACCCACTGTATTGCAACTTAAATACATCTTAAATGTTACACGATAAATTCAATAATTAATTAATTTATCTATCTTTTGGAATTTCACATCCATAGCAAAACAAAAAAACAAAACAAAAAGCCAATGCAACATGTTAACAAACTTACGTTAAATTAACAACTAACTGCGGTACAAACTTTCCCACGCCGGACACCAACCCGATATTTCTGACACTTGGTTACAAACGTTTAATATTGAAGAGAGAAAAGAAAACAAGTGCATGATATAGAAAAAATAACAAAACCATTGAACATCAAATGGGCATAGTCTGTAACAGTCAGAATAAAGGAGTTGGCACTAATAATATTATTAATGTATAACGTTTTAAATTGCTATCTTTGTAGACAATGCTGTTCATTTTGTCGTAACTAGGATATATTCACATTGAATATCGCAGTTTAAATATATAAAATATTGAAGAGATAACCTTTTATTAAGAAAGTCATAAATACACAGGAAGCTTAATCTTTATCAGTTGGCGTGCGCAGGCACTTATGGAATGCACATTCACACTGTCTGTTGTATAAATATTAACTTAATTTTACAATGGCATACATACTAGCATGTTTCGTAGTACCTAAAGTCAAGTTTAGTATTAAATTGCACTTTTTAGTAGAAACATTTTATATCTTGTATTTGGAAAAAAATGTGCGCCATACAGTGAATTTGCACCAGCTCGCGTGAAAAACAGGGATGAGAACAGGTAGAAAGATTTTCAGCTGAAAATAAGAATTTTCCACTAAAAATTTATGAGAGAAACTTAGAGAAAACAGCTGAAATGGCTGAAACACCTGAAAATTCACATCCCTGGAAAAAAGCAACAGACTGAAACAATAGAAAGAATGCCTCAAAGCGCTTAACAATTATTACTCCAGTCATTGGAAAAACACCTATTTATGAGATACAATCCATTCTACATTGTTGCAGCTGTTCAGAGAATATGGCATTTACACCTCCAAGTTACCAATTTATACTTCTGTGTGGAGAGAGGCTGAAGAGGATGAAGTGTCTTGCCTAGGAACACAATCAATGTTGTAAATCCACTTTTCTTTAGAAATCTCAAAACAAAATTCAATCCATTAAAGAAAATCTCTAGAAGAAGCCCACTGAAGACCATAAGAACAACATAAATCCAAAGCCTTCTAATTGAGATTTTACGGTGTTTTTTTTTTTTGTCTGACTTTTAGTCTGACTTGTCCTAGCACACACATGACGTGACCGTGTCTGAAGTATATAAAATGTTAGGCAAATTCTTGATATTCATTCCTAAGTACTCTTAGTAGAAGGTTTACCTTTATAACTTTCAAGATGAAATATGGATGTATTTAAGTAACCTTTCTTAAATCCAGACACAATTATAAATCAACATTAAATAGTCTTGATTAATCCATCATGTCGTTAAATACTGTATGTACAGCACTGGTTTATTGCAGTGAAACAATCGCTACAAATTGACAAGGCGTGAACAATGAAACTAGTAATGGTAACAGTAATAGTGATAGTAATGGTATAGTAGTAATGGTAATAGTGGTAGTAATGATAATAGTAATATCCAAAGTAATGATAATAGTAATAGTTCCAGAAGATAACGTTATTGGAGTGAAACAAATCGAAAGGCCACGAAAAATAGTTTGACATACGAAAATAAAAATCTTAATAGATATTAATAGGCCTAATAGTGATAGCAATAGTACCGTAATGATAATAGTAATAGCAATAGCAATGGTAATGATATTATTAATAGCTCCATAAGATAACGTTACTGGAGTGAAACATTCACTACAAATTGAAAAGACGCGAAAAATGAGATTGACAATAGTAATAGTGATAGCAATAGTAATAGTAATAGCACAAGCAATAATAGTAATGATAATAGTAATAGAAAGTATAATAGTAATGATAATAGTAATAGAAAGTATAATAGTAATGGTAATAGCATAAGTAATAAGTAATAACGACTAAGGCCGTTATCCGATAAATTATCCCGATAAAAATTATCCAATAAAAGTGCTGCAGAAACGGGGTTTAACCTATTCTGACGTAATAAAATTATCCGATAATATTCCGATAATATTCCGATAATTGACCTAAATGCGATAATTTTTTACCTTTGACACGGGGTCAACCTTGATCTTGCTTTTGGTGCTTTTTGCGAGGATTTCACCGCGGTGCAACCAGGGTGCCACTCGAGGAAAAGGGAAATCGCCAAAAAAAAATCACCGGAAGTTAGTGGACTCGTAATGCATTATGGCCTACACTGAGTTTGCGCAGTTGTAGTTTTTTTTTTTTATTGATTTGATTGGATGATATTTCATCGGATAATCCGAAATTCCTGCGGAAATACAGCCTAAGACATTAGTAATAGTAAATAGCTCCAGAAGATACAGTAATGTTTTTGGGAACTCACATCATAACAAGAAATTCTTTGTGTAGGTCTTGTAGAGCCTGTAATTATTTTCTGTCCCCTCTGGTTGAGAGGCAAAAACAAATGTTGAGAAAAAAATGTATTACATCATAACATGAATGATGCGAGATGATGCGACGATGATGACTACAATAATACATCAGCTAAGAAACTTAGTGCTTACCTCAATCGTTCAATCTACGGGTAAAATGCATAAAACTATTTATCAAGTTTCCATTCTATATAGTAATCTAACGTTTATGGATAAGGTCTCCACAGACGATAAAATGCATTATTACCGGCACCGCATAATGATGTTGACAATAAATTATTGTTCAAAAACGAAAAAACACATCTGGTCAGTAAGCCAATTTATGGAAAAACAACTGCATAAATGTATAGAACAGATACAGAAATTTACATAGCACATAGATGTGTATAGCCATTAGGTATAGTATCATCAATAACATACCTATCAGACATACAGACTCCAGAGTAACAAAAATCCAATGAAGACAACACAGTAGGCTCGCATGTTCATTTTCTAATCAGCGCTGCAACAGTCATTCTTTTTTACAGTTAAGTTCATTGAATACGAAAGGTTAATAGCTTTGAAATTAAGTAATAAAAACAACAGCAGGTTCAAGTAATGAGTTGTTGAAAAAAAATGAGCAAATTATGTTATAACTACATAGAATAGTTTAGGTTAAGCATTAGATATGAATGTATATTGTGAATATAATATCTCGATCATTAAAATCATACTAAGGTACCGGTATCACGTACCGTAACTTTACAGGACCAGATACCATTATACTATGCATAGTCTTGGTTCAAGACGGTGATTCGGTTTAATTCATGAAAAGACAACCAAAGGCACCCATTGCGTTCCATAGCAGGTGGATCGCCATACCTTTCTGATGTATATTAACGACTCACTACTAAAACGTCATCATCTACTGGTGGAGCATTTCATTAAACACTTAGGCTGGTATTCTCAAAAGCGGACTAACTTTAGTCGAGGACTAAATTCAGATTTAATCTGGGACTGACTGACTATGGTTTTTCTCAAAGGTTTCTAATGTTTGTCCAGTTATAAACCCTGGACGAAAGCATTCTAAATTTTGTCTGCCGCAGAACCAGGTTTATGGATTGTCCAGGATCAACTAGTGCTGTTCTAGGGTTAGTCCTGGATTAACTTTCGAGAATACCAGCCTTAAAATATAATATACAGACTTGCAGCAAGCCTACACTATGCACACAGCGTTGAGGATTTAAACACGTATGATACGTGGTTCGAATAAGATTATTATTATAATGTCACAACCATTACAACCAATAGCAAGGTATCTTGTCACTTTAAAAGAATGGAACTATGTCACTAGGAACGACTGAAGTCTACAAAACTAGACATGATAAGGACAGATGAATAAACAGAAGTTCTTCCCACAGAAAATAAAAATACAGGAAGTGTCCCTGCTATTGTAGAACAATTCAATAACTTGTATCCCTTCGGTGGAAATATACTTTTTACAAATTAAAATAACATAATCAATTAAACGTTAATATTGCTATATACTCCAATTATTTTATCGCTTTTATTGATGATTACGATTAATTTGCTAAAACAATAGTTTCTGGTATACACAATTGAGACTTATCCTGTCATACTGGTAAGAAAATTCTTATTAGTCTTAACAATTTATGTGGAAAAGGTCGCATCTGCATCTTTGAAATCTAATGATGTGTTCATTATTGCACTAATTAGGGCGTTCCAAATTGGCAAGTTTAAAAATTATCTCCTCTGGTAAGTATAGGATAGTAAAACGAAAGAGGTAGAAGAACCTTAACTACATTAATGCATTGTTTGAAAATATCAGAGCGGCCTGTCAATGACTTCTCAGCAGTAAGAGTAAAGCAGAACTCACTGAAAGGCCGTAACTCTAGACCGATTAGAGACGCGGCATAATTATGTATATAGTGTCAAGGTCTTTTCTAGTATCAATGTTTCCTTTTCTTGCCATCAATGTTTCCTAAAATTCGGTATTACTTCAAATAATGTTAACTTGCTATTGAAACATTTTCCTGGTTGCACAGGTCGTAGGAACTGAGCAGTACAGGATTTGGGCAAATGCTATAAATCGTTATATTCCACCTTCCATTTAAAAGGTGTTCTTTATTCTCTAACATTTCCAGGCACAATGAAAACCTAGAAGACTTTCCTCTTGCTGGAAAGTTATGATTAAATCATTGTAATTTTAATTATTTAAAGAGCAGAGAGAATCAATTACACACATCATTGGTAAAATACCTATCCACGGATCTCTTGCACCAAGACACAAAATATTAGTCATTATACCAAGTATAGGGGGCGACAAACAAATTAAAATATAATACACTGAAGGATACAAAATATGAATATTGTATATAAATGATACAATAATTTATTTGAGCATACACTTTGGATTGCATATTAACTCATGACAATACGATATTATACAATTATAAGTTTATACTTATCCTTTAATAACACATACAAAATGCTCATTATATTTGCTGACCAATTGGCCAATAAATTAATTTTTATCTTTAAAATTCCAATTAAATCAAACAAGAACAAACTCACGAAGGATGCATAATGTATATAATATGCTTATAAACTGATACCCGTTACAAGGCTTAGGAATTGGTATGGTTTTAGTTGTGAGAATAATCCTAGCCCTTGTCAGGCTCGAACCCATGAACCTGGGACTGGTAGGTAAACGTGTCAGCCACCAAGCAACATCACAATACTTGTTATGAACCCTATAATATGCCCATATTTGGTAATTATATTAGATCTAAGAAAGTATAATGCATACTCCAAGCAATGAGATACACGCCATCGTGACAGGAAATCCCGTCACGATGGCATGTATCTAATTGGAGTATGCATTATACTTTTTTACTTGAAGTTGATTAGTGGACCTTTCGGATATATAAGATCTGTACAGACATAAAATACCATACAGAAACTGCTTGGCAAGTACATCGTTAGCTACGAAAGACCTGTCACAGGAATTTTGATCACAATCAAGACACTTCCTCTGGCTAGCAGCCAGTCACAATCTCAAGCTTGACACCAGGCTCAAGTATTTTAGCTATCTTAAGATCATGAAGGAGATACTTATTTATTGATATGAGGCATGTCTGAGAGATAATGATATCTGGCTGTTGGCCAAAAGAAATATTTTGATATGCTAATTTAATTTTTATCTATTGTCAGGGAGAGTGAAGTGTTAGCCTAGATGATTAGGTAGAAAATAAAGAGTCATAGTGCTGCCAAAACCCCAACCAACCCATGACCTCGAACATCAGGGTTTAATTATGGAAAAGTTATATGTAGGTTTAAGAGAAATGAAATGTAGATGACAAGCTTTGTAAGTCATGGCAGTAAACTTACGGAGAGGCTGGGTATATTTTCTGGGGTGGATGCAGAGGGAGTTTGGGTGGAAGATGTGTGAACGCACAATGTAATTATATTGAAAGAACATTGTTATATTGTAAACGTTTCAAGTTATTTAAAGTGCAATTTCAGGGCAACTAGATGGCAATTAAGATCTCTCAGGTATAGACAATACTGTGGTTATCATTCCAACAACTGGAGCCCAGTTACTTCTTGAAGAGAGTTACAGAGGATAAATGAAATACAGTATTCTATGCATACTTCCTAATGAATAAATGAACAAATAAATTTAATACGATATACCAAATAGAATATATTTAGGATCTCTCTGAGCTATGGACCACAAATATTTCTAAACATTACATATAACAGAGTACAGTTTATTTCTCTGAAAGAGTCACAGAGGGTGTGAGTAAAACAGTATTAATATTTAAAACAACTTGGCTTGGATCTGCCACACATTCATTGTTAAACCAGACTGCCTGTTATGTAATTTTTTTTTATCATTTATTTATTTTATTTACTTATTTATTTTTTAAACGGTGGCCATGACTTAAAGTTCTCATGAACTTACATTGGTCTCCCTCCACACATTTATTGCTATTTTATATATACCTTTTTTTAGATCTTAAATTGTATAAGTTTTTTTATGATATGTGTGGAAAATAAATTAAAACAGAAACATAAACAGAAACAATTATTTCTTCATAAAACTGCTTTGAAGTAAAAAATATAAATTGCATCAACTTCAGACAAATTAATTCAATTGCTATTGACTACTGCATCAAGTTTATTAATGAAACCATCTTTGAATTATACAACTTCCCCAATTATAAACATCTTCATGACTGAAGTCTGAACTAATACACAAAGATATGTCACCTCTGCTGGAAGATATGGCAAGAACTCTCCAGTGGCAGTGGGTAACAGAGATGTTCATGTGTCATCACCTCTGCTGGAAGATAAGGTAAGAACTCCCCACTGGCAGTGGATAACTGAGAGGTTTGTGCCATATCACCTCTGCTGAAAGATATGGCAAGAAATCTCCACTGGCAGTGATTAACTGAAAGGTTTCCATGTGCCATATCACCTATGCTGGAAGATATGGCAAGACTTCTCCACTGGCAGTAACTGAGAGATGTCCATCAATCTGTATACAAATGTTGCATGTCACCTCCACCATCAAACATAAGAACTCTCCACTGAGAGTTGGTAAGTTACTGAGAGCTTCAAATATACATATGACATTTCACCCCATCAGCTGACATAAAAATTCTCAACTGAAAGTGGATAAATAATGGAGAGGTCTTCATGTATATTTCATCACCACCAGAAAACTCGTAAAAAAGTTCTTACCAACAGTGAGAAATTAAGTGGTTTCACTGTATATATACACATGAAACATGTCATCTCTACTGGCATATATGGTACTGACAGTGTGTAACTGGGAGGTTTCCATGTACTAACACATCTGGCATGTCACCTCTGCTGATAGATGAACTCTCCAATTGCAATGGGTTACTGATAGGTTTCCATGTAGCATTTCACACCTGCTGACAGATATAGGATATTGCAAAAACTGTCAACTGGCAGTGGGTAACTGAGAGGTTTTCATGTAGATATACACGTGGCATATCATCTCTGATTAGATAGATGGCAAGAGCTGTTCACTTGCAGTAACTGAGAGGTGGCCATGTTTTTATATGGTTCTACTATACATATGAAATGTTACCCCGTCAGCTGACATTAGAACTCAGGCATGGATTTAGGGGTGGGGGCGCAACACCCCCTATTATCGGCAAAATGTAGTTGTGCCCTCCCCTTATATTAGGTGCACCTGGTCAAAAATTTACCATAAAAACCCAAAATATGGCTAAAATACAGTACCAGAGCACCAAAATGGGGAAATTAACTTTTTTTTTGCTCGTCAGGGAAAAATTAGCAACCACGCCCACCCGGGCTGGAAAAGTGCTGGATCCGCCCCTGGAACTCTCCACTGACAGTGAGTAAATAATGGAGATGTTTCCATGTACATGCAGCATATCACCTCCACCAGCAGACTTGCAATGAACTCTACTCTGACAGTATAGAGCTTTCGAAAATCAATGATGTGGAATGTGCAACATACTGATGTCAATCCAACACCACTGCACATAGCAGAACTATCATGTGTGTTGAGTTGTCACCCTATATTTGGTATGATTGTCGGGTTATTTTTGCGCCCAGGCCACAAAAAAGTACCTATAATGATGGAAGTGAGGTTTAGTACCATCTAACATCATAACTCTCTGCATTAATAGTACAAAATAACCTAAATAGACAGTGTCTCTGAATTTAAGTGGTTAAACTGCACATATACACATGCGACATGTCACCTCTGCCAACAGAAATAAGAACACTCTACTGGCAGTGGGTAAATAATTAAATGGTTCCACTGTAAATATAAACATGGTATTTTAAACTCTGCCAGCTGATAATTTATAAGAACTCTTCTGGCAGTCTTAGAAAGAACTCTCCACTGGAAATGTAAGAATGATATGTATGCAATAATATAAAAATAAATAATTGTTATGGAACATTCTTTTTTACAATGACCACACATTCTTGTTGAGAAGCAAAAAGTATGACTTGGTGGTAAATATATTTACCAACCAGTACCCTTCATTATGATTGTTCCGAAGTTACTTCATCATCGCTACTTGATGAATCTTCACTTACTGGAAGTTTCTCATGAATGTAATGTTTATTACCCCCTTCGGCATACTGTTGTACACAGTCTCCAGAACCCTGTAGTATCCATTTAGTAGTTAGAAGTCCCTCGACACCAACTGGGCCTCGGGAATGTATTCGACCAGTACTGATGCCAACTTCAGCTCCTGAAAAAAAAAACAAAAAAACAATTATACTGTCAAACTCTTTATTTTTCAAAATTTACAGTGAATAGTTCAAGCATTCATTTGCAATTATAAGATTTTAATTGAAAGTGAATAGAAAGCAAAAGTAAAAGTGATGATAGTTGTAACGATTCAGGGAAACGCATCAATAGGAGATGCATACAGACAGCATTATTTTGAATAATAGCATTGCTTATGGTGGAATAGTAAAAGTAAGTAAATCCATTGTCCGAGCCTTAAGGCTCATAGGGCTGGAGCTTATTTCCAGTTTCAGTAACGTGAAGTGGATAAGAGTACGAAACTCCCACTGGATGGTTTATTTCCAGTTTCAGTAGTGTGAAGCGGATGAGAGTACGGCACTCCCCTGGACGGGATGCTAGTCCATCACAGGCTACTTCCCAGTAATTTGCTGGTACCCATCGTACAGCTGGGTAGACTGAAGCAATGTGAGTAAAGTGCATTGTTCAGGTACACAAGCACTGGCATGAGTGAGTCTCGAACAACTGACCTCTCGATTGGGATTCTGAAATTCTACTGCGCCAACTGCTCCCACTTATGATGGCATAGTTAATATTAAAATTTTGAATCCTGATATGCTGGGATATCTCATTGCTTTGAGTATGAATTGTAATTTCATAATTAAAGTTGCAAGACCTTTCATTTTGGCAAGTTATTATTATTTCTACTATATTTTACTCATTTCTAATTTTATTACTACCATTAGTAGAGAAAATGTCTTTTGGATTATATTGTATACAGGCTATTAATAATTAATAATGTTGTTGTTTATTAAATTAATTGGTAAACCTATGCCGCATTTGTTACAGTACATCCTTCAAGTCTGGAGATCAAATTGAGATAATCACCAAAATAGGTCTGAAGTAAAATTTTTGAGAAATTTAGTTTTAATCAATTTTGAGTACTATTGTACTTATATTTCATAACAACATACATTTTAGGTTAGTTTTCATGCAGGAAAGTGTCAATCATGCAAATTTTCTGAGATTTATTGTCTTTTAATTGTTTGTTTTTCGATTGTTTTATGGGTGTTTTTCTCAAAACCGTGTATTCATACATGAAATCGTCAAATGCTCATATCTTTAGATCTAATTACACAATCTAATAGAAGGTACCAATAATTCAATTTTGGAATTTCCTACCATGAGACTCATTTTGTGGTGAGACCTCACAAATGTAATTAAATTTGGTTATAAATGATTGTGTAACAGGCAGCCTAAATGTTTATAAATAATGAATAAATTAATAAAATTAAATATTACCAAGTCCAAATCGATAGCCATCGGCAAACCTGGTACTGCAGTTGTGGAAAACACTGGCACTATCTACTGTCTTCAGGAAGGTATCGGCAGCCTCATCTAAATAAATTTTAAAAAATGAAAAGACAATTAAATTTACTCTTTGAATGATATCATGGTGAAATGTCAATAAATAAAAATGAAAGTTTATTTTTCGACAATCTCAATTAGTTTTCGCCCATGGTGACTCGGTGATAGGTTAGCATAAACCCAGATTTCTGAGAGGAATTTAAATATGCTATATAAAGTTGACATTGACATTTTAGGCGTTGGAATATTTTACTTTTAAGGAAAAAAAAACCAAGTTTATAGTAAGAGCTGTATCTCACCCCTCTTACTATCATTGGTCTTATGTTCTTGTCATAATTTAAATCATCAAATCGACTTGATTCTGATAGTCGTGACGAGCTACTCATTAATACCAACTCATTTTTAATTGAAACTAAAAATCATTTTATAAACTTATATTTTCTTTTTTTTAATGTAGATAGCATCATTTGTTCTATGTTTGATAATGTATGATGTTCTTTATTTTAAGTCAGTCTTGTTTTGGAGAGCCCCCAGACAGTTTATCTAGGCTCTAGATTACTTTTGAACAATCTAGTCCAGCAAAACTGGCTTGTTTTTAGTAGTCAGTGTAATTTGATTAATGTTGTCTATTGTATTTGCTTTTTTTCTTTTTTGGACAAAATAAATGAAATGAAATTTTCCTCCAGAAAATTTATAATTATCTGTAGTGTGCTTTTTTCACTCCCACAGACTTCGTGGGTGACTCCTCCCCCACATTCACCCCCTGCCCATTCTGACTTCTATTGAAGCACAATGCCATTGTTAAAAATTCTTAAGAATTTTCTTTTACAGGGTTAAAAATGAATTTATCTAGCTTTAAAATGAGACCCAAAGCATGACAATATCTTCCTGTTTGGAAGAAATATTATTAATTTACTCCAAATCGAATTTGCAAAAACGTTACATCGCCACCTTTTTTGGGTGATCAGTTCACGCATGGTCATATATTTAAACAATTAACATTTGTTTTTGAAAATATATCAAGGGTAGAATCATGACATTGGTATTTCATATTGATAATCATATGGTTCAGTTTATAAAAATATTTATTTTCTATATATTACAGATAGAAAAACAATCAGTAATATAGTAAGGTCTAAAAAAAAATTATCCAGTGGAATGGAGTCAAGTAGCCACTAATTTTTTTTGCTTCTTCTTGTGGAAAACCTTGCAATTGTTACTTTTTTTTATTTATTTCGGTATAAAACACTTTACAAAAGGCAGACATTAAGTCTGAAATTATTGCATTACAATGGATAACATATTAAAATTTTAAAAATTGATACACAAATATAAATACATATATAAAAATATACAATACATACATTAAAAAAACAGACCAACATATTTAGCAAAAAAAAAAACCGCACTTATACATTATGACTTTGGCTTAGTAAGGCTCACTTGGTAAACTTAACTTCTAATTTAATAAGGCAGGTACTAAATTTTGCAGATTTATTTAAATTTATTTGAGATATTAAATATGGTGTAGGGGATTATCTGTAGTGCTTTCGTTTCTTGAGTTAGGCAGATACTAAATTTTGCTCATTTATTATAGATATTAAATATGGTTCTCGAATTAGGCAGGTACTAAATTGTGCTCATTTATTAGCGATATTAAATATGGTATACGGGATTTTCTGTAGCATTCGGTTCTTGCAATTGGCACAGCAATTTTATTGGCCCATCTTAAATTATGATTGACAGCTCTAAATGCAGGTAAAAACTCTCTATGTCTGTCAGATCGTAAGAGATTTTTTGCAAAACGAACTTACACACAGGGCGAGTGATCCCATACAATATGGTACATACAAAAAAAAAAACAGTAGACCTTATACATGTGGTCTCATATCTCTGTTTCAAACAGTATATACAGTATACAGTAGCTTGATTTGAGCTTGTTTTTAGTAAGGACCTGTTACTGTATTTTCAATAACACAACTTTGATATTTTGTATATTTAACCTTTGTAAGAACATTTCATAGGGCATGGGCAACAAAGTTTTTATACCTTATTACCATACAAGGTATTTAAAAAAAACAATTTAATTATAAAATTATTATTATATAAATTTCTCCGATTTAAGAGCAAAAGCACTGAATTAATCATGTGAACTTTTATTACAGGTGAGTTCTTTCAGCGGAACTGGCAAAGTTCTCAGAAAACTCACTGTTGAGTGTGACACAAAATAAAACTTTAAACTTTAACTGAATTTTTAAAGTTAACAAAAACATTAACAGAAATTAAATACCATTAACAAACAGATTAATGGTATTTAATGTCTGTTAATGTTTTTTTTACTTTTATAATTAACAAACATTAATGGTATTTAATGTCTGTTAATGTTTTTGTTACTTTTAACATTAACAAACATTAATGGTGTTTAATGTTCAAAGAAAATGAAAAAAACATTAACAGACATTAAATACCATTAATTACTGTACTGTAAGTGCTCCACAAACTGTTTTTTAAACTCCCTTCAAAATAAGTGCCTGGTAAGTTTTATTGAGTAAAAATTGCCCTGTGTGTAATGAAAGAAACACTTGAAGAAAATATTTTTCAGATCAATTTTACAGTACAGTAAATCATTAACAGACATAAAATATCATAAATCTTTAAATAAATACTGTTTTTGGATACACACCATAAGCAATAGCGCTTATTCTCGAGTACAAATTGCCCTGTGTGTTATGACAGCTATATGGTGTACAAATAAATAAGTAACACAAGAATGTTTTTATTAAATATAGTCCACTACCGTTTTTTACCAGAATATTGGAATCTCAATAATTCATTTTTTCGGCTTACGGTGCATCCTTGCCAAATTGTTTTTGAGTCTGATCCAAGCAACCAAGTTTATCATTATTCTTTCTTTGTCACTGTTAGTGTGAAATACTGTATTGATATTTAGGATACGGTAATTGTAATTTTTTATGTTGTATTTCGATAATCAAAATTGTATCTGCAATTCAGCATCTTTCGCTGCAATAGGTATAATTTTTGTAGACTGTATTCTATGTGTTTTGAAATAAAGATACTGAAGATAAACAGATATAATACTGGAATGGTGCTGTAGTTTGATAGTTTACATTCTTGCCTTCCAATCCCAAAGTCCTGTGTTCGAACTAGACTGCATACCACGTTCATTTCCTACGACCTGCCAACACTCCTCTCTAAGCCTCATAATGAAACTTGGTTTTAGAAAACATGACCTAGATTTCATCTTGTACGTGGCGTGAAAACTTGCTGTTGGATGTGACATGAAATAAAAAAAATATTCATGGGAAAATTTGAGAAAGGTGATGTGAAAGGACATGGTTTCCTTCTAAGTATTTTGATAATAAGCGGTGCTTTTGAATAACTGCAATCTAAAATAAGCTCACACTAAAGGTCTAAAAAAAATCAATACGTTCCACAGAGGTTATCTGGAGATTACGCTACTGCTTACAATAAAAAGGAAATAAAATAAGTTAAGCCTTTACAATGAATAAGATAAAAACACTTCAAGATGTATACTGAGAAAGCATCTACACAATTTATTACTTGTCACCGTTAAGCCAAAGCAATAATACATTAAGTTGCTGTGATTAAAACGAATGCGAATCATCAATACACTACAGTCCAATTAGAATTTAAGTGATAAGAATAACTCCTATGTTGAACATTAACTCACTTGAAGTCAACAAGATCCACTCTATTCAGTTGTAGTCATACAGAAAGATGTTTCACTCTTAATTAATAACAATGGATGTTTGCTGCAGTTAAAGTTTAATTGAATTATCTTGTAATTGTTGCTTTGAAGATGCGATAGTATTTACAGTTATAGATTATAATACTCTTCTTAGTGTTTTTTTTTGACCCACGAACGACCCCGGATCGATTTAGCTAAATTTGTTATTGTTTACGTAATGCTAGAAAATCTATGTAGTCCTCATGGCTTCAAAGCAGACTAGACTTTTTATAGTACTATAGAGTATAATTAGCAGTATGGAAACAAGAATATGTATGGAGATTAATGATATTGGTGGAGTGTCAGTAGGGGTAGAAGAAGAATAGTAAAGATAAAACAGGAATAGCAGAGGTAGAAGAGGAATGGTAAGGTTAGAAAAAAATGGCAAGTCTCAAAGAGGATTGTTATAGGTGGAAGAGGAATGGTAAGGGATGAAAATGGAAGGTAATGATGTTGAATAAAGTTGATAGTAAGGCTGAAAGAGGATGGTAGATGTGGTGGAGAAAAAAAAGTAAGAGTAGTAGAGGAATGGAAGGGTGTAAAAGAAATGGTATGGTTGAAGAGCAGAGAAATAGTAAGAATAGAAGATGAATGGTAAGAGTGAAAGATGAATTCTAAGAAGAAAAGAGAAGATTGAAATAGGAATGGTAAGATTGAAAGAGGAATGGTAAGAATAGAAGAGAAATGGTAAAATCGAAAGAGGAATGTTAAGAATGAAAGAAGAATGTTAAGAGTGGAAGAGGAATGGTAAGAGTGGAAGAGTTATGGTAAGAATAGAAGAGGAATGATATGATTGAAAGAGGAATGTTAAGAATGAAAGAGGAATGTTAAGGGTGGAAGAGGAATGGTAAGAGTAGAAGAGGAATGGTAAGAATAGAAGAGGATGGTAAGAGTGGAAGAGAAATGGTAAGAATAGAAGAGGAATTATATGATTGAAAGAGGAATGGTAAGATGGAATAAGGAATTTTAAAAGTGGAAGAGGAATGTTAAAAGTGCAAGAGTAATGGTAAGGGATGGAAGAAAATGGTGTGGAAAAGGAGTAGTAAGGATGGAAAAGGAATGATATGAGTGGAAGAAGAATGGTAATATAAAGAATGATAAGGAATGGAAGTGAAGGCAAGGGTGGAAGAGGAATATTAAGGATTGATTAGAAGAGCTAAGAGAGAAAGACCAAGGTAAGGTAAGAGTGGAAGAACTGTAATATTGAAGAGGAATGGTAATAGCAGAAAAGTAAGAAAAGGAATGATAATATGGATTGGTAAAAAGTATGAGAAATGGTAAGGGTGCAAGTGCAATGGCATAGTTAGTGGAGGTATGATAAGAATAGAGGGGGGAATGGAAAGTTGGAAGAGGAATGGTAAGGGCAGAAGAGGGATGCAAAGTGTGGAAATTGAATGGTAAGGGTGTAAGAGGGAAGGTAAAGCGAAGTGAAATGGTCAGTTTTGAGGATAAAGATGTAAGGGGAATGGTACAAAGTAAAAGAGGAATGGTAATGGTAGAAGAAAATGATAATGTGGAATGATGGTATGTTAAGAGTTGAAGGGAAATGTTAATGAAACGAATAACAATATGCCATGGAATTATCAAGAAAAAATTGAATATGGTAATAACCCAAACAAATATTTACAAACAAAACAATGTGATTTCAGAACATGCTGTATCCTGTACATTTTTTAAACTATTTCCAAGGATGATGAGCAGAATGGATGTTGTCATCACACATCTTAAAAATGGTTTATTTAATTCCATGAAATAAAGAGATGACAAATTTAAGAGGTTTTGATTCACTTTTCTACATTTGAAATTGTTTATAAAATATCAAATAAAATGGAATTGTTTCTGCAATATCAAATAAAAATGAAATTGTTTATGCAATATGATGATCAAAATGGTTTAATGGGGATTATAGTCAACTTCTGGAAAAAAGAAGACACTAGATGCTCCATTCATATATATATATATATATATATATGTTAAACGTAACAGTAGAGAAAATCCGACTAAGATCGGAAAAAATCAATCAAATAGCCAGTAGGACTAAGCCC
>JAOTQE010045335.1:6309-21260 GCA_025631205.1 Nesometra sesokonis
GAAACCCATAGAGAGTTGGAAACCCATAGAGAGTTGGAAACCCATAGAGAGTTGGAAACCCATAGAGAGTTGGAAACCCATAGAGAGTTGGAAACTCATAGAGAGTTGGAAATCCATAGAGAGTTGGAAACCCATAGAGAGTTGGAAACCCATAGAGAGTTGGAAACCCATATATCAATAACATATTTATTTATTTATTTTTATTTATTTATTCTTTCTTTATACTGTAAGCACTTTCACTACTAGTGTACTGATTTTCAAAGTGGTACAGTTACATTCATATAAAACAAAACAACAAAAATTAAGTAAGATAAGAAAATTAAACTAAACAATTATACAAGCTATATACAAATAAAAAAAATTAAGTATGTTAAATAAAATAAATAAATAAAAACATTTTATTATCCCCGGTTGTACCGGGGGCACGCAGTGAAAGGGTTAACATAACTTATGTAGCATATATAACTTATAACATATTGAATATATAACTTATAACATATTGAATATATAACTTATATAACATACTGAATATTGATATATTATCCTATGGTTAGTTTATGGAGTGGTCAATGGCCTAATTACTACCTTCATAAATTTGTCAATATTTATACAACTATTAAACTCAATCAAATTAAAACATTAAGTAAAGAATATATTTTAGCCTTGTTCTTAATTTCTGCAGGATCCATTATGGTATTTTTTAAGATGGTCTGCAAACAGTTATTTTTTCATTGTCTAATTATATCCAGTAGTTTAGCATGTCATTAAATACTCATATTCCCTGTCCTACAATATGTTTTTGCTTCTATAGTGTCAGTAATCACAACATCATTAGCATCATTGGTACACAACATCCATAACAACAACAACAACAGCAACAAGAGCGACCGCTCACCAGGTCCGCGCTTCCAAAGCGATTTCAGGATCTAAATGCATTTTCAATTATTAATTACTATAGCACTATTAGACCACGTCGCATGATTTTACGTTTTAAGGTAGTAGATTTTGCAGGAAAAATGTTTAAAAGAGCAAATTAAGTTAAATAATTTTAAATAATTTGAATGTTCATCAGGAAAAAAAAAATACAATAGCCGTGGTGGGAATCTGGGAATCGATTCCACCTTCGCTTTTGTAGAACTGTCATGTTAAACGATGTCTTAACCAACCGAGCTACTCATGTGCTTGTTGAAATTAACCGTATTTTACACTACCTGACGACATGCATTTTTGGCTTTGTGGGTGTAGGGGACACCCTAGAGTGTAACTTAAAAAAAGGGCGATGAACATTTGTTGGGAATGGGGTTTAATTTATGTGTACAAAATTCCAAGCATGTCCATTCAAAACTGGCGACGCTGGACGCTTTTCAAGTTATGGTCGTAACAACAACAACAATAATAACAACAACAAGAACATAAGTGAGAACCTAGGGTCCGCTTCGCACAGACCTAACAACAGCATCCACAACATCCATATCCACATCATTGGTACACAAAATCCTTAGCATCATTGGTACACATTACATATTTTTATCAGCGGTGGTTTATGGGTTATCAGGTGTGTATGGGATAATTGCTGATTGATCTAATTCAAGATAATGTATCCATCATAGTCTGCTTCTGCTTCTGTGGTGTTTGTAATCACAACCTTCTTGGCATCATTTGGTAAATCATACAAATTGTACACCTCTTCATCAGTCATGGTTTGTGGGTTATAAGACTGAGGTATGCCCAGAACCATCTCTGTGTTAGTAACCAAATCATTCCCAGCATTTACTGCTTTATCTTCAATAGTATAATATACCTGTTCATCAACCTCATGGTTATCAGAGCTGTCTTCGTCACTGTCTTCATAACTGTTATCACTCCTCCTTTGATAATATACTACTACCTGTGAATCAATTTCATGTTTTTTCTTGAGTAAGTAAAGTAACATAATTATAAATCCAAATCCAAATATGGTAGTAGACGTTATCAGTATCATCATTGGAATGCGTGTTGTTTCTAGGATTGTCTTTGTGTCTGTTTGCTTGAGATCATTCACAGTGAATTCTATGATATCTGATACATACTGAGCATCATTATTTACCAGACATTTTAGACTGTAATTACCAGTTGATAAGTCATTAAGGCATCTTACATCATTTTTCATGTTGTACTCACTTTCCAGGTCTTTTTCATTTAGGGTCCATTTATACACCTTCTCATTACCAAATCCACCTTCTACATAGCATAAGAAACAGTATTGATAAGGGATTGATAACATCTTTATTTTGACTTTTAGACAAGGGTGAACCTTCAGTATAAATGTACAGCATGCATAAGCCTTGTTACTGCCTTTTAAAGTTACAGCGCAGTAGAAGAATATACCATCTCCAGGGTGAAAACCTTCAACACTCTGAGTAATATTTAATTCACTACCATTTAACTCAACTGTTTGATTAGTGTAATTTCTTCCTTGGATCCATCCAATGGTTAAATTTTGTTTAGTGTTGTAGTCTAAACTTGGTGGCGTTACTGTACATGGAATTGCTTTTACTTCGGTTTCTATTATATCTTCCAACCCTTCACAGGTAACTTTTAACTTTTTAATTTTAGGCACTGTTCTATTGATGATTTTTGATGAAGGTTTCAAATAGTGTTCATAACGTTTAGTATAACAAACGTCTATTCCAGCATTTTGTTTTTTATTGAAAGATATCAACAGATGGCAATTAACTTCAATAATTTGTAAAGTATATTTACTGCTGATATGTTCAGTAACATTAACTGTTTTATTTGATGGTAGAATCTCCACATAATGTTGCAAGTCATCCTGATCATTTTCTGTATTTCTTCTGTATTTCCACTTAATAACTCCTTCTGTAGTAACATGTCTTACAACAAGCAAGCTGATGAATACAATATTAAACTTGAGAATACACATCATGAGTTTTCCAAATCGTGTTACTGTATAATGAAGACTATTAAGTTTTAATTCCTTAATATTGAAATAAGGAAATAAAAATGTAATCTTTTATTTTTGATATTAAAACAATATTTTTGTACAATAATTGAATGATTTATACAAGTTGGCATAAAGATTTTGGGGGGTCACATAATATAAGGGGGAAGAGGGTGTTGTACATGATTATGGGTGAAAGCACCCTAAATCCATCATTGAGTATGTAGGTAGAAAATGAAAATTTCATCAAATTTTAATATTGAAACAAGGAAGGTAAAAATTGTTTTGTTTGAATGTGTACCCGGAATTTATCTGGAAATTGAAGATATAGTGTATCATTCTTTAATTTGAACTTCTATTGTGTGATAAAAGTACATTAGATGGTCATGAATTGTATGGAAATTCATGTTGGGATTTTAAACATTATGTAAATATCAATTGACAAGAGAGGCAATTTATGTAACAATTATTCTTCAAGTTCAACTTTGTTTACAAACCAAGGCATATTCAATTCTGATTATTTTCCCTGGCTGTTCATGTTGGGATTTTAAACTTTATGTACATCTTCACAAAAGAGGAAATGTATGTAACAATTATTCTTCAAGTTCACCTTTGTTTACAAACCAAGGCATATTCAATTCTGTTTATTTTCCCTGGCTGTTCATGTTGGGATTTTAAACTTTATGTACATCTATTCACAAAAGAGGAAATGTATGTAACAATTATTCTTCAAGTTCAACTTTGTTTACAAACCAAGGCATATTAATTCTGTTTATTTTCCCTGGCTGTTCATGTTGGGATTTTAAACTTTATGTACATCTATTCACAAAAGAGGAAATGTATGTAACAATTATTCTTCAAGTTCAACTTTGTTTACAAACCAAGGCATATTAATTCTGTTTATTTTCCCTGGCTGTTCATGTTGAGATTTTAAACTTTGTACATCTATTCACAAAAGAGGAATGTATGTAACAAATAATTATTCTTCAAGTTCAACTTTATTTACCAACCGAGGCATATTCAGTTCTTTTTGGTTTCCCTAGTTTTTTTTATGTTGGGATTTTAAACATTATGTACATATATTCACAAGAGGGGCAATTTACTGTATGTAATGAATAATTAATTAGTCTTCAATTCAGCTTTATTTACCAACTGAGTCATATTCAATTCTGTTTGTTTTTCCTTGTTGGCGACGAGGGCTAATCCCCATACTGCCGTTTGAGTTTTGGCATAGCTTGTGTTTTTGTTTCTTTTTCTTTGTTGGCCCCCATCTTTTTTTATGTACAGCACTTAGAGATTCAATAACATCAGGCGCTTTAAAAATCCAGAACAATATTATTGTTATTTTTTTTAAGTTTGTATTTATTTATTTATTCTTTCTTTATACACTGCAGGCACTTTCAGTACTAGAGCACTGATTTTCAAAGTGATACAGTACTACAGTAACTTTGATGACTCAGAATGTAGTGTTTCATTGTCATGTCATGTTTACTGGTAATACCAAGAGTCCCTTAAAAATTCATTCAGAATACAGTGATCTGCCATACACTGCAGACTCCCATTGAAATTGAGGTGAAGCAAAACTGCGTATAAGTCCCTGTGAGTGTTTAAATCATATTGCTCAAACGGTATAAATCTCAGTGGGTGGTCATTCCATGCCTCATCAAGCCTATTCTTAAATTAACTGAACTATCCAAAACAACAGAATTACCGACCATTCCACAGAAGCATAACTCACAAAGACAAATAATATTTTTCCTCAAGTTAATCTTTGGTCTCTTGTACCATGCCTGCATGCTCTTCATGATTTCATTGCCATTGCTATCTTTCTTGTAAGTTTCCACTTTTGAACTCCTTGAGGACATAGTCTCAGTAATATCATAGACATTCTCAGCATTTTTATACTTCGTCTTTAGTGTTTAATGTGATTGTTCGATCAACACCAGATACCAGTGATCCATATCAAGATCTTTTTTAACTACAATTGAACTTCTTGTAAGTTGACACCCTCGCGTCTGGGAAAAGTATCCGCTTACGGAAGGTGTCCGCTTACAAGAATTTCGGCCGATAGAGGGCCAAAGTTGTAAAATTACGTATAAGTCCTTATGTCCCACATTTCATGGCCTTCCCTAAAAAAAGGGCCTCTCAAGTCCCTAGACATCTTATTCTACATTTCATTAAATATTATTTATCATTTTAAAATTTCACTATGAAGACCTCTGTGTTCCATTTATAATGCAGAGATATTGTTCCGAAAGGTATCCTTTTTTATATATTTTAAGATTTGTTTAGTAGTATGATTCTCAGCTATTACAGTATAAGTACCATTTTGTACAGGAATTTGTATTCGTTGTACCGAAAAATCACTAAATTTTTCAGGATGTCCGCTTATGGGAGGTACAGTAAATGAACATACAAAAAATTTAAATTTTAAGACAAAATGTGCCGCGTCCGCTTACGGGAGGTGTTCTCTTACGAGGGGTACCAAGTGCACTGATTAGATACAGTAGGAAGAACAAACGGGTCTTTGGCTGTGTTTATGTACTTTTTTGATGTCTGGATAGGCCTGCTGTCACAGTGGTCCACCTCCAGCAGAAATTTTAACAAGTGTTTACGTATGACCACAAGTCCGCATTGCTACAAGTCTGGACAATGTCTAGTATCATAACCTCATTAAAATGACTGTAAAATATCAGAAGGTCACTCAGTGAGGTCACTCAGAAGGTCACTCAGTGAGGTCGGCTGTCTACCAGACCTCCAAATGTTGCCTGCCTATGCTTATCCTGATACATGGCTATTGGAAGCTTGTTAAGGGATGATTAATCACTCCCTAGGGCTTAAAGAATCCGGACAAAAAGTTACGAAAACGTACCTTTTGAATTAGTGTCCGTTAAGGGAGGTGTCAGCTTACGAGAAGTGTCCACACAACTGTATTCTATAATTCAAATTGAAAACATATGGACAAAATCGACATCTTTGTGGAATGCCATTTGACATCTATTTGAAACTCATCACTCTTGATTCACTCAAGATAATTTTAAAACCTATTCTATCACCTTTTAGGGGACATTTATACTACACACTAACTGCAAACTTTAACATGAATTGCAGTATAGTGTGTAGTATAAACGGAAAGTGATTCCGTGTGATTACATCCATCTGGAGAAAAAAAGGCTGCTTGAGTAATCCACAAAATTTAGGGATTCATGACCTCGGAGCATGCATATTTCTTACCAGTGGCTACAGCTTGGCCTCTCATAGAAGTCATCAATTTATTGCACTGGCTAAATAGGCCAATAATTGGACCATGTATCCCACTATTCATTGTGTTTAGAAGACTTCCAGTCTAACACGGGTTGTTGGATAGCAAGTATAAATGCAAAGAATTGGTGGGTTGCCCTCAGGCAGTAAAACTATATAGTTCACAAAAGAACATGTGTTTACATTTAGTGTGTAGTATATACAGCCTTAGACTAATAAGGTTTAGGTTTTTAGGTTCACACAATGTAGATCTTTAAGAACCTCACTTCTTTTCTTGTTGGTTGTGGTGGCCATGCTATGACAAAACAAAAACAAGCTTTCAGCAAATTGTGTACAATACTTTATATGACTTTCACTCGTCGCGTGGATTGAGCAGTCAGTTAAGACATGGTTTAAAAGGACCATTCAAACAAAAACTTGTGATTGAAGAGTATGACATGTACCACACTTTGTCTAAAAATTCCTGTCTATTATACATTATAACTCTTCCTTTGTTTTTCAACAGATTTAAGGGACAAATTAAGGAAATGGAGGGAAGAAAACTCACGAGAAAGTGAGGCTATAGTTGAACATGGTGAAATACTAATAGCTCATCATAGAAGTAAACTTGGTGATGAACGTAAGTAGTTCAATTAAAACATTGTAGAAAGTGAAGCTATAGTTGAACATGGTGAAATATTAATAGCTCATCATACAAGTAAACTTGGTGATGAACGTAAGTAGCTCAATTAAACCATTGTAGATGTTCATATGCTTTACATTCAAACTTGCCTAAGTTGACTTTGCCTAAGTCAAATTATTTCTAAGTCAAATTTATTTTCATGCCAGATTTGTTTTCCATTAATTTGCAATCTCTAAGTCAATTTTTTTCTAGATTAAATTGTCTTTCAGTGCCACCTTGGATTCAATTTAGACAAGTTAACTGTATGCAATTGGTGCAGTGGCGTATTTAAAGGGGGATGTTTAGAGGGGTCCTTACTCCTCTTTAGATTTGGAAATATTTGTATAAACACCATAATTATTTGCATATGAGCTTGTGGAGATAGCTGTTCTGGGCAAATACAGCTGACTTATGGAAAATAACTTTTTTTCTTTTTGCTTGTTGCACTCAAAACTGGAAACATGCACACTCTGGTTGTGGATGTAAATTTATGAAGCCTCCTTTAAAAAAATGTTTGGATCTGCCACTGTGGGTTAATGAAAATTGGAAAAAACCCAATGATCGAATTCTGACAGTATATTTACCCATAATGAGGATTAATAAAACAATCATCTCAATTCAGTGCTCTGTGCTAAGGTAAATAGCTGTTACCTACTGAAATAAGAAGTCAATGCCACTTTACTCAGTTAAATACTCTGCCCTTTACTGTACTCAGCCACTCTTTAATTTTACCTTTTTTGTTTTAGTGTGGGTTGTATATGAGCAGTTATGTATAGCAGCTTTAGATTGCTGTCGAATGGATCTAGCAAATCGTTGTATCTCAGAACTTGTTACACAATTTCCAGAGAGTGCAAGAGCACGTAGGCTTGAAGGCATGCGTTTGGAAGCACAAGAAAGGTTAGTGTTACTGTAAAAGTAAATGCTCTCCAAACCAGCGAGGGCTCATAGGGCTGGAGTTATCACCAGTTTACAATTACATATACAGTAAATTAATTCCTCTCCAAACCAGCGAGGGCTCATAGGGCTGGAGCTTCTCCCAGTTTACAATTTGATATAGAGTAAAGTAAATCCTCTCCAAGTCAGCGAGGGCTCATACGGCTGGAGTTAATCACCAGTTTACATTTACATATAGAGTAAAATAAATCCTCTTCCAAGCCAGTGAGGGCTCATAGGGTTTGAGCTTCTCCCAGTTTACAATTACATATACAGTAAATTAAATCCTCTCCAAACCAGCGAGGGCTCATAGAGGTAGACCTTCTCTTAGTTTACAATTACATATAGAGTAAAGTAAATCCTCTCCAAACCAACGAGGGCTCATAGGGCTGGAGCTTTGCCCAGTTTACAATTACATATACAGTAAAGTAAATCCTCTCCAAACCAGCGAGGGCTGATAGGGCTGGAGCTTCTCCCAGTTTACAATTACAAATACAGTAAATGAATCCTCTCCAAGCCAGCGAGGGCTCATAGGGCTGGAGCTTCGCCCAGTTTACAATTACATATACAGTAAATAAATCCTCTCCAAACCAACGAGGGCTCATAGGGCTGGAGCATCTCCCAGTTTATAACTACATCAGTAAATGATCCTCTCAAGGCCAATGAGCATTTATAGGAATGGAGCTTGTCACCATTATGGTGCTATGACTTAGTACTTGAATTTGCTGGCTTCCAGTCTCAAAATCATGGGTTTGAACCTGATCACTCCTGTCTCTTTTTCTTATTTGTGCCGTTTACCTTTGTTATCCAAATAATTATACAGAATATAAATTTCTATGCATCAAAAATAATACAATGAATAGCAATAAAATCTTTATCAATGTAAAAGTAATAATAATAATGATAATAAAAAATAACAATAACAATAGGAAGAGGAAGAGGAAGAAGAAGAATGTACTTCATACAGTACTAGCTGTGAAGAAAATCTTAGAACATACAAATTTTCCTTAAAAAATTATTGATGCGAGTCAAGCGAAAAGAACAATAAATTAAATGGGATACGGATAAGATAGGCTTTGAAGAACTTTTGCATTTGTCTGAATGAATAGATTAATTAATTTAATGAGACTTAGAAAATAGTAGCAAGAAAACTCATTACAAATGTGACATCAAATTTTTTTTAATCAACTACTTTATTTTTCAGATATAAAGAAGCAATTGAAATGTATGATGGCTTATTAAAAACTGACGAATCAAATGCTGTAAGTAAACTTACATAAACATTTTTCTATCAATTATATGTTTAACAAGTAGGTATATGTATTCAGTTTTTCCCTCTTTAATTAGTGTAACAACTGATATTACAAAACATGCATTCATTTTGGGGTATGTTTGTAATTTGACCTTACGGAGCAGGGGCAGATCCAGGATTGCGTGGGGGAGGGGGGAGAGAGCTTAAGTCCAGATTTTAGTTTTGACAAGCCAAAAAAAGGGCCTGCAAACTACAGGTCAGCCTATGCTTCTGTGAGTCCTTACACACTGCTGCTGTGCATCTATGTTCATTAGTTCCTTCTTGTTTTTACCAAAGAAAACATTTTTTGGGTCAATTTTTTTTGGGAGGGGGAACTTAAGCCTGTTAAGCCCCTACTTAAGTCGGCCATTGTGGAGTAACATCCCTACCCTGTGATGCTTAGTCAGTTTTCGGTATGCTGGTCAATACGACCTTATTGGAGTGATGTCCGTACCCCATTACAGGGGCGGCTTTAGGGTGGGGGGGCCTCTGGCGCACGCCCACTCTCTAGATTTGCTCCTGCGTAATGCTTACTCTGGTTACTATTCAGTTTATTATTATTCTCTTGTGAATATTATTCTATGTGAATTTGAATGAGTAAAATATATCATATCGTATCGTTATATTAGGTTTTTTCATCAACACACTTTAAATAGAATTTCTTTGGTTTATTTTTTTTGTATTTATTTCTTGCAGCAAATACGAAAAAGAAAAATTGCAATAACTATAGCTCAAGGCTACAGGGAAGAAGCCATTAGGGAACTTAACATTCATTTAAAACAGTAAGTTGTTTCAGAACATAGGTGGCGCTGTAGCCTGCTGGTTAACATAGTAGTGTAAATTTATATACACAGTATCCATCTAGAAGATGCTCATGGCGCTGTGCCCAAGATGTTACACATTCTTTTGACTTTCTACTCCCCGAAGGGTCATGTCATGCAGCCAGTACTGGGTTGTACTTGCGCTGCTTCAGCTGTCCACGGCAGGGGTCATGCATGGACCAGTACACCGGGGTAAACCCTACTCGTCTCAAAAGATGTACCGGGTTCTTTACAGTGCACATGAGATGTTTGTGTACACTGGGCCTACGGTTTATAGTTCTTATCCGAGAATACTTGTTTCACCACCAGAATCATGTTGCGAGCGGGCCTCGAACCCATGTTGTTGTTTTTGCTATGGCTCACGGTTTCCCTGCCCTAACCGCTCGGTCATAGAATTCGCACAAATAACATGCATAATTTCCAATCCAGATGACTTGAGTTAGGAACTGACTGCTTATAGTATTTCTTTTTTTTGTCCTTCGTGGGATTTAAACCCGTCTTTTATTCCCATTCATTTCATCTATTTTTTCATTTATATGCAATATTTATATATATAATATACACATATACAACTACATAGGCCTATACAATATTTTGCATACTAAGATGCATATTGGTTGTTATTGCACAATAAATTTAGAATAGGCCTAAGTACCTTTATGCAATTTTGTTTTACTCATTTCAAGGATGACACATAAACCTTACCGTATATCTAACTATGCATATACCTTTACACTTTTATACATTATAATATATAAAACACCCTCTACATAGCTCATATTGACAGGGGGACTCCAATCAGTATTAGTGATGAGAAAGACTGTTAAATTTGACAAGAAAAAAAACCCAAATAATAATAAATCATCAGTCTTTAATATACACAAAAATAAAACCAAAGAAAAGTTGCTTACATTTTAAATGTTTCATTAACTATCAGTCAACATCGTCAGTATGATTGTGGCTTGTGTTCTAAATCCTTGCTTCCAGCTGTTTTTTGGTGGCCGCCACCAATAGTTGAATTTTGTTATCACCATCAGTCTTTATGCTCTGAATAAATTAAGCCTCATAATGAGGCTTTCTTAATAGAGTTGTTACAACAGAAACCCTGAGAGCAAATTTGATTTAAAGTCAGTACCCTTTTCAATGCCAATGGCCTCCCAAATTTATAGACAACCTATTTTATATTATTTATTTTTTTAAGATGAGTTGGTTTAGCAATCTGATTGTAAGGTATTGTATTTGAGTACAGAGTTATCGCTTATGTGAGGTAAATTATCATTAAAAAATCCAAATTTTGAGTCATAAAATGTTTGCGACATTTTAGAGGTTTACAAGAGGTACCGAATGCACTGTTTAGGTGCATGAGTGGTCGTTGGGGAGGTGTCTGCTTATTAGAGGTGTCTGCACATGGAGGTTCAACTGTATAATTTTGAGGCAAAATGATTCAGTATAGTGTGAAGTTCAGTTTTGAATGTTGTCCATTTCTCTGAAAGTTGACTACGTTATTTTCATGAGTTATATTTAATCAGTGTTTACCATAAAGTAACCATCATCATTTATACTATACAACTGTGAACACCTGTACAGTACTAGCCGGTCTGTGCACCTTAAATTGCTGGTAAATGGAATTCAGTCATATGGGATTAGTTTTGTGAATATGTGTGCTTTAAAAATCGTATTTTTATCACTATACCTTGATGGACCTAAACACTGTTTTCCTTTAGGTTTATGGGAGACCAAGAAGCTTGGAAAGAACTAGCAGACCTATACATACTGGAACAACAGTAAGTAAATTCTATTATTTTAAAGTTCTTATAAAGTTCATTGCACAATCATTACTGTGATAATATCCCCACTCCTTGAAGCGAGGAGTTTTATAAATTAATTTAAGTTTTAAGTTTATTATTACACTTTTTATTGGCTACAAAATTTATAATTTTTATAAATACTTTGTGCACTGAACCTTAAATGTCATAATCTAAATTCAACAGATATTACACAATCTTCCGATGAGATATTAAGACCTTGGTCCTGACTTGGATAAGCATGTTAAAGAATGCAGTGCACTTTGGGAAAAAGTGGGGAATTGTCTCCTTGTGTGTTGCTATATCAAACACTGATATATTCAATCCATCTTTCACTCCCAATTCCCTTCATAGTTTCCCTTAACCCTTGCTATTTTAAACCATTTTTTAAAAATTAAAACTAAATTTATACAATTTTATTTTTTCCTTGAATAGTTATGAAAAAGCTGTTTTTTGTTATGAAGAATTAATCCTAAACAACCCTCATAATCATTTGTACCACCAACGATATGCAGAGGTAAATATTTCTAATTAAATACATCACACATTGTAGTTTTTTTTAGCTTGATTACTCTATTATAAATGAGATATTGTATTCCTTTGTTCAGAATAAAATAATGTTTTGACTCGCCCTACATTTGATGCGTTTCTAATGCACTCTCTCAAGGCATGGATCCTATCACAGATCCTATAAACAGATCAGTGCTCCAGGTAATGTCAGCCGATGTTGATTGCCAACACTGATCCGGTCAAGTCACGTGATGTTTGTACCTTCCGCACTCTGATTAATTAAACATCTCTAGAAAGACCTCAAAGGGATTTGCCAGTCAGGTTTTGCACCTCCAGTAAATTAGCATAGGTACATGGTGTGGTAGCACCTCCAGTAAATTAGCATAGATACATGGTGTGGTAGCACCATCAGTAAATTAGCATAGATACATGGTGTGGTAGCACCTCCAGTAAATTAGCATAGATACATGGTGTGGTAGCACCATCAGTAAATTAGCATAGATACATGGTGTGGTAGCACCTCCAGTAAATTAGCATAGATACATGGTGTGATAGTACCATCAGCTATTATTAAGTTAAACCAGAAATGCGTAATTACATTTTTTTTAGGAGATGAATTTATTAAATCTAATATTAAAACATTTATTATTTAAATGAAATATAAGTTATAATATTACCAAGCAGGTAACCGATCACGTACAGAGCACCAGTTGCAAGTCGACCCATAGGTGGCGCTGCAGAAGTCAGAAAACATAATTTTTGGTACTTTGCACCAAATGCTATTTTAAGGTCCGATGATGCTGAAAATTCACAGAAATAATCTAGTATATGTTGTCTTTAAAATTATGCAGCTGATTTTTGATATTGGCCCCCTTGATCTTGAGACACAAAATTAGGGATTTTGTTTCAACTGCAGGGCCCCGTTGAACGATTTGAATCAAAACTAACTAAACCTAAGTTAGGACATCGTAGACATGACTACAGGTATAAAATTTCATCGAAATCGGTCAACCCTAAGGCTGTGTCCAGACTATAAAATTTTCTTTGACAAAAAACTTTCATAAACAAATATATGATGAAACCATACCCATATATGGTCATGATGTGATGTCATTATGAGCATATATAGGGATATCAAATTTTAAAAAAAAAATTGATAGTCTGGACTGAACTTTAGTGATAGAAAAACCCTGGTCAAACAGAAAAATAGAAAAAGAAATACGTACAGACTGGTGCTCTGTACAAAAAACTGAAAATACATCTCTAACCTGAAATTTGAGTAAATTAAATAAACTATACTGATTTTTCTCTTTTTATTTCTAGTTGAAATACACACAAGGCGGCGTTGATAATATGGAAACAGCAAGGAAATATTTTGCCCAAACACTCAAGTTAAATATAAAAAACATGAGGGCTTTATACGGCTTTTACTTGGTAACATTTAAAAAAAAAAAATTTAGATAAATTCTAGATATACTCTGTATTTCTCCTCTTACTGCGTTTCAACTTTCAACATTACACTGTCAACAATTTAAATTTAAAGTAATAGAGTAACTAATAACAAAGTTGCATATAAAAAATATGAGGGCTTTATATGATCTTTACCTGGTAACATTATCAGGGGCGGATCCAGGACCCACCGAAAAGGGGGGGGGCGCACACTTCTCCACCCCGGGTGGGCGTGGTTGCCAGTTTTATCCTGAAGAGCAAAAAAGGATAGATCATCTCCCCAATTTGGGGCCCTAGTACCCTATTTTGGCAGTATTTTGGGTTTTTATGTTAAATTTTTTACCCGGTGCACCTAATTTATAAGGAGGGCGCCCCCCCTAAACCTGCGCCTGATTATGCTTTTTAAATTTGGATCGAATGTGGAAATACTCAGTCTCTTCTTTAATGTGCTCCATATTTTAATATTACACTTTCCACAATTTTTAATGTTTCAAATTTCCACATTTTGCTTTCTAAAATCAATTTTTTTCTGTTAAGGGCAAGAAAACTACAAGAAAATTCAAATTGTTATAGACTCAAGCTTTTTACAAATTTCACTTTCATTTAAAGTAATAATGTAGCCAAAATTAAAATGAAATAATATATTCTACATAATAAATTATATAAATGCATCCTTCCCATACATAACATTTTGAACTTTAATTTGTTTTCTAGTAGTGATTAATTTTAATGATCCTTGTTTTTACTAGGCGTCATGTAATTTAGGATCAGCACTGAAGGCTACACCACAACAGAAAAAAGAAAACAAAAAATATGCAGAATGGGCACAACAACAAATAGCTGAAAGATACAAGGTACGTACCATTAGGATTGAAAGATACAAGGTACGTACCATTTGAATTGAAAGAATCTAGGTACATACCATAAGGGTTGAAAGACACAAGGTACGTACCATTAGGATTGAAAGATACAAGGTACATACCATAAGGTTTGAAAGATACAAGGTACGTACCATTAGGGTTGAAAGATACAAGGTATGTAGCATTAGGATTGAAAGATACAAGGTACGTACCATAAGGTTTGAAAGATAAAGGTATGTACCATTAGGGTTTTTAAAAAAAAAATACGTTTTATTATGTATTGACAGCTACAAATCCTTACCAAATACATCAATGTAATTCTAATATTGAACTTGCGATTTGAATGGTTTATTCACACAATTTGTCTACAATGTGTAATTTTAGATAATTCTAGGTTAGTTAGGTTGTTTGATGTGCGT
>JAOTQE010045446.1:0-21260 GCA_025631205.1 Nesometra sesokonis
AAAAATCACGAAATTTTCCGTCTACATTGGGGTGCGTCTTATACAAAGGTGCGACTTATACACCAAAATATACGGTAGTAGAATTGTCAAGTTTTTGGAGGAAATAATGCAGAGTTCGCAAGGTTTATTCCTCTGACCAGTGAGTCCATTGGACACTGGCCAGTGAGTCCGTTGGACACTGGCCAAGTCCATTGAACCATAGACATTCTTTTGTCTATGATTGAACACTGGCAAGTGAGTCCATTGGACACTGGGAAGTGAGTCCATTGGACACTGGACAGTGAGACCATTGGACACTAGCCAGTGAGTCCATTGAACACTGGCAAGTGAGTTCATTGGAAACTTACCAGTGAGTCCATTGGATATTTGGCAAGTGAGTCCATTGGACACTGGCCAGTAAGTTTATTGGACACTAGCCAGTGAGCCCATTGGACATTTGGCCAGTGAGTCCATTGGGCATTTGGCCAGTGAGTCCATTAGACACTGGCCAGTGAGTCTGTTTGACACTGGACAGTGAGACCATTGGACAGTGGTCAGTGAGTTAATTGGACACTGGCCAATGAGTCCGTTGGATACTGGACAGTAAGTCCATTGGACACTAGCCAGTGAATCCATTGAACACTGGCAAGTGATTCCATTGGACACTGGCCAGTGAGTCCATGGGACACTTGCCAGTGAGTCCATAAGACACTGGACAGTGAGACCACTGGACACTGGTGAGTCCATTGGACACTGGACAGTGACTCCGTTGGACACTGGACAGTGAGACCATTGGACAGTGGTCAGTGAATTAATTGGACACTGGCCAATGAGTCCGTTGGATACTGGACAGTAAGTCTATTGGACACTAGCCAGTGAATCCATTGAACACTGGCAAGTGATTCCATTGGACACTAGCCAGTGAGTCCATTGGACACTTGCCAGTGAGTCCATTAGACCCTGGAGAGTGAGACCATTGGACACTGGCCACGTAAGTTCATTGGACACTAGCCAGTGAGTCCATTGGACACTGGCCAGTGAGTCTGTTAGACACTGGCAAGTGAGTCCATTGGGCACTTGCCAGTGAGTCCATTGGACACTGGCAAGTGAGTTTGTTGGACAGTGATTCTGTTTGACACTAGCCAGTGAGTCCATTAGCAATTGGCCAGTGAGTCCATTGGACACTGGCCAGTGAGTCTGTTGGACACTGGACAGTGAGACCATTGGACAGTGGTCAGTGAGTTAATTGGACACTGGCCAGTGAGTCTGTTGGACACTGGACAATGAGTCCATTGGACACTGGCAAGTGAGTCCATTGGACATTGGCCAGAGAGTCCATTGGACACTGGTCAGTGGGACCATTGGACACTGGTCAGTGAGTCTGTTGGATACTAGCCAGTGAGTCCATTGAACATTGACAAATGAGTCCATTGGACTCTTGGCCAGTGAGACTATTGGACACTGACCAGTGAAACCATTATACATTGACCAGTGAGAGCAGTGGACAATAGCAAGTGAGTCCATTGGACACTGGCCAGTGAGTCCATTGGACACTGGCCAGTGAGTCCATTGGACACTTGCCAGTGAGTCCATTGGACACTTGCCAGTAAGACCATTGGACACTGGTCAGTGTAATTAATATCAGACTAGTTGCATGCCCCGGTTGCTTACTGGTCCATTTTGGTCAGTTAAAATTTCAAGAAAATATCTCATGTAATTGTTTAGTTTTTACAAATATCATTAATTTTAAAAAGTACTAATATTGATAAATTAGATCACATCTTTCCAGTATATCCAACCTTATCTTTAGCCTTATATCTTTGAGTAATTTAGAATTTGTGGAATATAAATTATTCAGAAATATTTTAAATTCAAAGAGAGTGAAAACTATTCATGCTACAGGGTTAAGTTATTTTTTTAAAATTTTTATGCAGATTTGCAATTTCCTTTGGCTAGGAGTACAGTACAATTGAAATATCAATGCATAATTTTATTATGGCTTGTTTATTTGAACATTCCTGAAGGGTTATGTATAATTTGCCTAAGTAAATTTGCATTTTTCTTTTATCTTGATGAAATTAATTAAATGTTGGTTGATCACATTTGAAATGTCATGAAGAAAATTCACTTTAAAATTTACAATTGAATAATACAGTAGTAACAAAACTACATTTATCATTTGTCCTCAAAGAAAGATGTTTTGAGATTGGATTGGCAAATAGGTAAATTCATAGAATAAAATGTGGTCGCAGCAAAGGAAAATGATCTGTTGCCAAAAAGTTTAGTTGTTCCAAGGAGGTTTTGGTTGTTCAAAAGTTAAAAGGGAGTATTTTGTACTTGATGTGATCCACTGTTTTAGTCCTTTTCATTAATTTGCTGCCCTTGGCATTTTAAAGATTTAAAAATTAAAGGAGGATGGAGTACTATTGAACAAACTAACTGCGGATTACTAGTGTTACTTTACTAGTGTAGGCTACAGTGGTATCCGCTACAATATATATCATCCACAGTGCCAAAAAATAAGTGCACAGGCCCACCCTTACACAGTGAATTTTATACTCAATGAATCCATTGTCACATATTGTGTTCTTTAATAAAATATTAAATAGGAAGTAATTGTATACTACAGATAGCTTATTAATTGAAGGTTAATTTGAAAGTATTTTGGTGGTCATATATTTAACCACTAATACAACTACCAGCCACAATTTCTTTCAGTATAATATTTCTCATTCAAAAGTTGATTGAAAAATCTTATGTTAATACAGTATATAGTAACAAGGTTGGCATACTACCTATCATTATGTGTGTAATTGTAAAAAGATCATAGATATATTATCAACACTCAAAATTAACGTACTGATGTTGAATTTTATCAATGGTAGGCAGGCTATATGCTTCACCAGTATTCCAGTCTAACAGATGGCAATTGTTTTTGGTTGATTTTATCATAAAAATAGATTATATTGTGTGTTTTGTTTTTAATATTTATATACCCATAGTCTCATTCCAAGTACTCACTATCCCCACTCATTTGACTGTCTGCACTTTCACTACTGTTTCTGTTTGTTTGTGTCTCTGTTTCAGTTAGTTTTATTTTAGAATCAAAATCAATATCATATCATACATGTGATAATAAAAAAATAATGACTTGTAAATATTGGAGTTTAATACATTGTTTTTTATGGTAAAGTGGATTGAAAATGAAAATGAAAGAGGATAGGGAAAACAGGCAAAAGTAAACAGGTGCCTTTAGCATGCCCTTCTGAAAAATCAGTAAAATATAATAACATTAAAAATATACTGTAGATGATAATAGTAATAATTAAATAATAATAACAAGAACAATTTTTTAAAATTAATAAATTACTCGTTATTAAATATGCCTTCTACATTAAAATTTATACATTTTCTTGTTATATTAAAATTAAATAGTAGGGTAGTGTAAATTTATACATACCCTATATAAGTACATACACATACATAGATATATACATGTTATTATATACAATATAAGTTGTATAATAATTATAATGTAAATATAAAATTAATAATATTCTAAAATTTTTGTGTAGAGGCTATAAACACAGGGGAGAGCATATAATAAAATGCCTCCCTTTTCACCAAGTAAAGATTATGAAATGATCATAGAAGGGAGAAAGATATATAGGATGATAGCATGTAATGATAATTATTTATGAAAAACCGTACTACTACTACTACTACTGCTGCTGCTACTACTACTACTGAGAATGATTGATACAAGATCCAAGACTTACTCGTCCATTGTTCAGAAAAAAATTAGGTTGTTTCTGTTCTGAAATGTTGCTGTTGGTGGTGGTGGTGTATCATGAACTGCTAACTCTCACACATAATGTGTGAGACTCACTCACTCACTCACTCACTCAATGTAGCATGCACATATGTAGCATACACAGATGCATGTGATGTTCACAAGCATGGACGAATGTATATATTGCTTTTCTCACGTATAAGACAAAATAGAGAAAAAACCTGTAAAAATGGCCCATAAACCAAGGAAATACAGTATGGACGAAAATCAACAAAAAATTGGCAAATAAATTTTTTTGGTTGCCACATTGAAATCAGGGAACATGGAACCCAGCACCGGCAGCAATAAACGTCTCATGCATGGCCTCAAAACGGGTATAAAAACTGAAAAAATTTATGATTTATGTACTGATACTGATAAAAACTTTATTGTCCATAAAAATGATGGAAGTACATTTGAAGCTGACATAATGTGTGTGTGTTTATCTTTTTAAAAATACTTGGTATTTTAGTTAACTTAATTATTTTACTATTTTAAACCTCTTATTAGGAACCCTACCTTTGGTCTGTCAAATTCACAATGTTATCAATCTAGCCTTTTTAATATTTCTATGGACATTTCCTTTAGGAAAAGACTACTCTGCGGTTGATTTCTTGACTTATTTCCATCATAGGAAATATTAAAACTTTTTTAAGTCAAGAAACTTTGTGGTCAGGAAGGTGCTAATCCTCAAACCGTCCTACACAGGTCTTACAAGGCTTTAAAATGGTTAAATGAACTTTGAGCTGTTATCAATCAAATCTAAAGGCCTGTTCAGATAGGTTGAAAATTACACCTTATGCCCTCTATGAAATGCTGCAATTAATACTTGGACAAAAAAATCCACCAAATTTACAAGTAAAATTGGTGCTAATCTAACTGTGCTCTACTAAATTTATTTGCCTAATGTAAAATCTGCTTTACCTTGGTTTCCGTAAATAATACTTATAGTGGAAAGCAAATGTGTAAGTAGTTTACCCTGGTGCTCACTCCTGGTAGCCCATTTAGTGGACTACACCAATGGCTATTATGAGAGGCACCTGACATGTTGGGGAGGGAGTTGAAAATTTCTAGAAAGCATAGGTTTTCTGAGTGAATAGATCACTTGATCTTTCTCATTAGAATTTCATCAAACTTGTAGCATATTTTAAATTTAAGTCATGATTTTCAGCAGGTACCATCCTCAAAACCAAATATTTTTGTAAGTTTCAAAATCATTAAACCAACGCAAATGAACTTTCTTTGAATCAAACTACCTTAAATCCGAACAAAATCAACAGTTCAAATGAGTGTAAGTTTTGGGGGAGTTTACTGTGTATCAGGGTGTGGTACCCATTTATACTCAATGTGTTGACCGTGTCTTAGCCTTGACCTTAATGTAGCACCACTTGGCGCATCCTGTAGTAACACCTGTATTGTGTTTACTTCCTTATTTCTTCTTATTCCAATTAAAGATTAATTGATTATTTTTTAATACTATGGTATTTACTACTACTGATGACGTCACTTATCAATGACAGGTCTTTATTGCATAGCTGCTTTACAATGCATTTCTTGGGTTACTGATTTGAAGAACCTATTTGGTTTAGAATGACCAGCTGGAATAGGTATTAATAATTATAAAAATATACTAAAACAGATTAAATAAATTAAATTTTAGATGATCATAGTAGGACACACCTCAACGTTTTTAGTAGCTCAATGAATGAGAAAAGGCCTCTATACAATCAGCTGGTGGCCAAAACCGAGCTGTTTGAAAAAGTAAACAACAAAGAGTTAATTAACCCATTTTTTAATACATCTTCTTAGTCTGGAATCTCTCAACCCCCTCAATTGGGAGTCTGAAATGTAAGAAACATTACAACGAGTATTTGGAATTCTTCATCTAAATAGCAATCTTTTGTAACATTTTTTTTAATAGTTAGTACACACTACTTAAATGTTTCAAAACCTTTGTGCAGTATTATTTCTTTTGGTTAAAAGTTTGGTATTTCTTTTACCATAGTTTGATTTTAGTATACACACGGCATGCTGTTAGAATTTTGAATAACAATATGTGGCAGAGCCAAACCAAATGAGACGTAAGTCGCAAATGCTACTTTTCCACAATAGGCAGAAATTTAAAAATTTATTTAAAAAATATACAGTTCATACATTCAGGTTTCATACTGCCTAACAATTTTCAGATATATGATCAAAAAAATGTTTAAAAATGCAATTTAAAATGACCTGCGTAGTCAATGTATACTGATGAACAATTTTCAAATGCAGTTACCTCAAAACTTACATTTTAATTGTTTGAAATTTGATTGTTCGTAACTTTGTATACTTTAGTATAAACATTGTATGAAATTGATTTTTTTTTGCATGTTAATAATAGTGTAGTTATATAATCCATAAAAAATTAAATTTTTAATTTTCAGACTTATGTTTCATTAGGCTTGACTCTGCCACATATTTATGTAGATGTACATTTTTTTTATTTTTAAAGAAGCACTGGATAGCTTGGTGGTTAATATGCTTGCCTTGCAGTCCAAACGTGTTTGGTTCAAACATGGCAATGGTCCATGTTCTTTTCCACATTATAGCAGTGCCAACCTCATAATGACACTTGCCTTATAAACCCATGACCTACATCTTACCTTGTAAGTCACTCTGGGATATGACACAAAATTAAAAATTAATCATTTCTGTAATCAAAGGATGAATTATATTAAATTATTAATTCCATAAAACACATCTGATTTTCAAATTAAATCATCATCTCATAGTTTGTTATCCACTGTATTAATTAAATTGGGGTCAAAATTTTAGATCTCATTTGTCAAGGTTATATATATATTTTATATGTGTAAAATTATGTAATCAAATACCATGTAACAAAATACATGGTCTTTCAATGGCCAATGTCTTTGACAGCTGGAAAAGCTTCACAAATAAGTTTTTTTTCCTAGGTACATGCCACCCCCACCACCTACAAAAATAAAATCATTTTAAGAAGTGGACTTACACCCAAGGTACGTGTACAATTTTTTCCGCCTCTTAAATTCATACAAAGTTAAAAACAAAAATCTGAATGTTCGCGTTTTCCAACAAAATGCTGCTGTTATACGAATCACAATTAAAATCATGTAAACATATTATCGAAACTGTGATGATGATTTTCTATAAATTATGTGCCATTTAGTGTGAAACATGTCAGCATTTTGGCACAAAACACAAGTTAATCAGTGCCTTTGGATTATGAATTAAGAAAACTATTTTTCCAGGTATTCGCTTATAAGAAGTATGAGAGGTATAATGCATACCAAGCAGTGAGATACTTGCTATTTTATCAGGATTCAATATTCAATGTTAATTACATCACCAGGAATGAGGTTTTGTAATCTTTGTGAAGTTATTACTTGTGTAATACTTCAATATATTTCTTGTTTACTGTATTAAATTTAAAATTGGCTGACAGGGAAATATTTTGTTATTTTCCCCTCTTTGAGTCACATTGCACCTCGGTACTCCTCTTCAGGTGAAAGACCAAAAATGTGTTTAGTACAACAGAAGTATATAAAACTATACCCATAAAATCCCAAGAGGGACACATAATATTTATATCATTCATGGTATGAGTACATTTAGTTATACAACTTTTCAATGGCATAAAGGTACACACAAACACAAGAAGCCACTGAAGGAAAAAGCTAACAGGTTGAAAGACCCCTCTGAAACAGCTGACCCTGTTACATAACAAAACCTTTAGTGTCTACGTCTAGCACAATGACATTTTAGAAGCCATGTGCACACATTTTGGACTTTAGTTTAAAACAAACTACAGTTTCATCATTTGCGTCGAATGAGAAACTTGCAATTTCGTGTTGAACAGTCAGCAAAAGGGGTCAACATATAAATTGATAAAATATGTGATTATTTGAAATAAATTACTTCACCTGCCTTTATGTTTTACGCAATTGAAATTCACAACATTTGGATATCTGTAACTGTACCCATTACATTACTGGGCACAGTATTACTATTTTCACCTGATGTGTGTTTGACACCTTTTTTTAACTTTTAAACCAATAAGGTATTTAGCGCAAATCTTTTGGCTCACAGTAAGCCTGTGTGGCAATAGAAGATAGTGCTTACCTGTGGAATTATGTAACCAAAAGTCATAACAAAATCATAGTAATGATGTCAAGCATCGGTGCAGATCCCTTTTAAAGTTGAGGGGGGAGTGGTCAACTTCAATTTGTTTTATTCAAATTTCAATAAAGATTTATTGTATCGAGAGGTGGAGAGGGGGTACTGAAGGACTAACTCTGCCAGGGTATACATTTCCTCCTGCAGTGATAAATTAGAAAGTAATATACATCTAAATGGTTATACAGAGCAGCATTGGAATATACCTTCCCAAAAATTTTACTTTCTATTTTATTGAAACAAATTTTGGTTTTCCGTTGAAAATTGGGGACGAACATCCCCACAAAACTGGTGGGGGTAGGGTAAATGTCCCCATATCCTTCCTACTTCTTTGCCAGTAATATAAAAATTAAATCTAGTCTAAGGTAGTATGTTCTGGGCTTTGAAAGGAATTGTGATAATACTGTGCAAAAGATACCCTTTTATATTCCTGGGTGCCAATAGAAAAAAAAAACTTAATATGAATTACTAGTATATAGCTACCAGCCATAACTTATACAATGATATCTACCGTATTCAAAGCTTTGACAGAACCGTACTTATACCCATTTATATTCCTTGGTGGTAAGTAAACTTATCTTCTTATAGGAAAATCCCAGTCTGAATGCGTATACAATGGTATCCTGAGTGAATGAGTGAGCGAGTATGCCGAAGGCTGTGACAAAAGTTGTACCTATATATATTCCTTGTTGCTAATAGAAACATTGTACTTACCTTCTTATATAGGAATTATATGGCCACCAGTCAATACATAACCACTTAACACAATGCTAGATATCCACAGATAGGTCTAACCTGATTCAGTGTGTTCAAGGCTTTTGACAGGAATAGTTATAGTGCTGTTCATCGATGCATGCTGTATAGTTTGGAGGAAGGAAATGGTAAAAGTTCAAAAACACCACACCTGACTCAAAGAATTTAGCACCATTATATATACCAGGATATTTTAATAATAAACATTGTTTGAGCGTACAGTATGTGTCTATAATTACATGCTGGTGTGAATAAAGTTTTATTATGATTTATATAGTGACGAACATACACCTTCATTAATTAATTAATTCATTCATTCATTCACACATTCATGCACGCCTGCATGCACACACATACATTGTTTTTTTTTATACATACATTCATTCATTCATTCATTCATTCATTCTTGTATTCATTCAGTCTTACATTCATTAAGTGATTCCATTCAAGTGTACATCCATCTGTCTGCCCACCTATCTTTCCTTCTTTTCTTCCTTCATTCATTCATTCATTCATTCAATCATTCAGTATAATAATTTAATATACACATATATTCCAGCATTATCTTTCTTTCATTCATTCACTCACTTACTCATTTACTTACTCACTCACTCACTCAATCATTCAATCATTCAATGATTTCATTTGTCTGCCCACCAGTCCATCTTTCCTCCCTCCCTCCCTCCCTCCCTTCCTAACTCATTTCCTTCCCCATTCCCTTCCTCATTTCCTCTCATTCTTTCTTCCTCCTTCCCTTCCCCTTCTTCATTCATTCATTCATTCATTCAATCATTTATTCATTCATTCATTAAAATAATTATAACAATACAAATAGATACATGTTATCTTTCTGGCCATGCAAAGATTCACTCCAGATTACATTTTAACGTTCAGCTATCCTATTTTGCAACCCAAAATCTAAATTAGGGGTTCATGTGTATATTGAATGACAAAGGCTGGTAGATATAGTTTTAGCAGGAACAAGGTTAAGTCCCCTTAACTCACAATCATAGGGCCCAGTCGGGTGAGAATCGGAAAAAGAAACATAGGTTAAAAATCCGAATTTCATCCACGGGTGGTATGTCCGTTCATGCAAAACTCTGAATTCTAAAAACACAAGATTCTACGAATCCGAGTAACTTTACTTTACACTATTGTAAATGTTTTTACTGTACTGTACTAGATTTTATAAAATAGTAAATTTATATAAAATTGCTAGAGACTGCACTGATCGCCACAATTTTACTTGGAGCAACCTTATGCACTATGGCCTCTAACAATCTCCATGCTCCAACAAATAGTGGGCATATAGATTTTAGGGTATTGAAATTAACATGAATACGAAAAAACTGCACTACTCTCCATAAATATAAAAAAATATTCCTTACTCATGTTTAACTATGTTCAAATTGAGTATAACATTTGGTAAAGCGATTAAAAACAAATTAAGTCATAAAAAGGTTCCCCACTGCGAAAAATATCCAGTTAATTGCAGAGTTGGCATATCAGGCTGTTTCGGTGTTAAATCCATGGGCGGCCTTCAATTAAAACCCGTTTGGGCAAAACCGGGATTTTTGTTAACTGGTAAATAATGGTGTAAAACTTGCGCGAACTGGCTCCTAGATCCATCTCTGCAAGTGGACTACGTTCCACAGCTGTTAAAATACTGACCACACAACATCAATTTTCAGGTACCTATACCAAAAAGTTATAGGTGAACACCTTTTCTAGTATCAAGTATTACTGCTATTCCAATATAACATTTACCATTGGACCACATGCTTCATGGTTAAAGAGGTTCAATATTACCTGTTCAGATACATCATGTCACATAATTCTTGTTTTCAATGATGAGTGCATGATAAAATGTGATTCATGTATCGCCTTCTAAATCACGTTGCATCTCACTGATTCAACGAATGCTTCAATTACTGCTTCAAGTACATACTGTCACGTTTTATTTGATTACATATTCTGAAAGTGATTTTTGAAGGACTTATAGCTTGTTCTCTACATTTCTCTACATCATACTACTATGTAACTGTACATACATACTTAAATTAAAGATATGTTGTAATTTTCAATCATCAAAATTATGTTTGAAATTAATTTGGTTTTAGGTAACATGAAGGTTAAGAAATTGAGAGTGTAAATTAGTGTATGTAAATCGTTATTGCTTCTGGATGTTATTTTCTTTTGGAAAAATAAATTTGAAAACAAATACACTTTCAAGTGCTGCAATAAATTATGCAGTAGCTTAAAAAATATTCAAGTGGTGTTAAACATTCTGATGTGTCGAATCATAAAATAGGGTTATCAAAAATGAATTCATAAAACTGCAAAAAGCAAATGGCAGCAAATGTACCTTTCTCTTAAGTATCACTCCTGATCATGATGACATAATTGATGTTGAAATATTGAATCCAGACACTTGCTCTGAGTATGTATTTATCATGCTTTCAATTTCGTTTGCAAAAAACATTTTCAAGTGATGTTAAACATTCTGCAATGGATGGAATAGAAAATCTTAAGTACATTAGGAAGGATTAATTTTATGGGTTGATCAGCGAACTAGTTTCAATAAACCTTGAGCTTTGTGAGCATACGTTACATTTTGCTGGTCAGCATTTCAACACGTTAAAACACACGTAGAAGGCATTTACATCTTAGTATTCTTTTCTGTTCTACAGCATTATATTTAACATGTTTTAATATTATATGTAGTATGTAGTGAATTATAGTTTACATAACATGTAGGTATGGGATTTTAATGTGTTTAATTCATTCAAGGTTGTAAATCTAATTTGCTATTGTTATTTTATATAATTTTCTCATAATTCAGTTTTGTACTGTAATGAGTACCATAATGCAAGCCAAAATGAAAAACAGGGCCACAGTCAGCTTGATTCTGAAGAGACGGTCGCCTGGTCTAGAAATTTTAAAATTTTGGGGTTTTTTTTCTGAAATATAGTGTAATATATTTTCCTTTCCTGAGCCTGACAGCGTCACCTCTGCTTTTCCATTGTGGCTATGGCCGTAAAAAATAAGAAAACAATTTCAGTTGATCTAGTTAGCTTTTAGGCATTGACCATAATTTTATTGAATAACTATTATTAACCTCTCATCCCTTGTGTTAGATGAGATTTGTCTATCTGTCTGTCCGTCTATCTGTCTGTCTGTCTCTTTGTCTACTCCATTGTCTAATAAAAATTGTCAACATTTATAAGTACAGTAGTTCATGTATTTTTCATAAACAGAACATGATAAAAAAGTGTAGTGAAGTGGATCAAATATATGTTTCTGCAAATTTTGCAGACCATAACACAGAACATTTAAACAACCAGAATGATTGCGAGATATATTAAACAAAATAAGTAGACAGTACATGTGAGTGATATTACAGTATTAATTGTAGTTTAAATGCATTATATAAACAAAATTGGTGCATGCGTAACTAATGAATCTGATCCTTAACTTAGACAACATTGGTTTTTTTGTTCAATGTATTTTAAGTACAATTAAAATACTATATTTAGTGGGCCATTTTCAGGGTCAAGCCATGCACTTTGTGCCAGAAGCATGAAATTGTCAGCGTCATGGTCTAGTAGTCATTTTTAAATGATATAATAATAATAATAATGATAATGATAATGATAATGATAATGATAATGATAATGATAATGATGATGATAATAATAATAATAATAAGAAAAACATTTATAAAGCGCTAATTCTAGATAGAAATAAATGATCAAAAGCGCATTTGTACATTCAATAGATTGATTTATAAATTAAATAAGTGTTTTTAGATTAGACTTAAATATTTCAATGTTTGCAGACTGCTTTAAGGATAAAGGTAGTTTGTTCCACATGGACGATGCAGCAATGGAGAAAGTTCTATTACCATAGGTTTTTGTCTTGTAATTAGGAACAGTTGGCTTAAAATGTTATTTGAAGTTAAATTTTTCTTTATATATTGCAAAAGCTAAATATGATTAACCTAAGCCCCAATAACCAGATTAGTTGTGTGTATTGGAGGACACCCATTACAAATAACCTTTTGTAGATATGTCCCTTGTTCGCTGGATCATTTCCCATTGCGTTAAATTTTGCAATTTTTGCAACATATACAGTAATAGTTCTATTGTCAGAAATTTAGCAGTTTTTAGTAAAAAATGTTTTGGTCATACCATTTGTTATTTGGTCATTCTATCGGTCTGTCGGTCCATTTCATGATCAAAGTTCCATTACCTTTAATATACTATTTATAATAATCCTATTCAATGGCTGATCCAGTAGAGCTGGGTTGAGTGGTTCCAGTGTGCCAGGTTTTACCCCCAGGAATTCACTATACTTGGTGTGCCTATGGAGGTGGAGTCCGTAGTACTTCCAACACAATTTATCGAAAAAGATGCATTTCCTATGTATCTGAGTGACAATTTTCACAGATAATCCATAGCAACATACGGGTGTGAGTCAAAAGGGGAGCGAGTCGATTCACTTTTATTGTTTAATAAGCCATCAGGGCTAATATCCACTAAAAATACGTATAAACACAAACACAAACCCCTTTCACACAGAACTGTAAAACGAGAATATTGCAGTAATTCATGAATGCCGGCTTTAGTGTGAAAAAGTCTTTTACCTTCAAAGCTGGCATAGTGCCGGCATTTGTTGACAAGCATATCCTATGAAGGTTCATGTAATTTAAACAAATGTCCTAAAGATTTTTTTATCGAGAGTGTTTTAGATTTCATCTAAACCAAATGTTAACAAGTATTTGGGGTAGTATATTTTGTGAAACTTGAAAAAAAATCAGTTTTCAAGTTTAACTTTGCAAGTTTATAGATAGCTTTTTTCACAATATGTTTGTTTTCAATTTTAAGTTTACTGTTATTTTGAGGTTTTATAGAATATCTGTATGAGAATGTACACCATTGTAGAGAGTGTAATCTATGAGAAGTTCATTGTACTGGCCTATCATCACTTTAAACTTGAAAAATCAATTCTCCAAACATTTAGTTTATGTCAACTTGGTTTTGCAACACGTTAATACGCATCAGTAGCATTGTGGTGTACTTTAATCACACATCAATTTGAATTACAACTATGATAACATAACAAATTGGAATTATACAATGGAATGTGTAGTGTTGCGAGATGAAACACATCATTAAGAATAAAACATATTTTTCGGTAATGTACAGCATAATTGTTTCAAAACAAAAGCAATTACTGCAACTTGGTGGGAAACTCTGCACATTGTCACTGGCTATACTGTAATATAACTTAATTATAAATTAACGTAGCTTGACATAAATAAAGGAACAAATTACATCTTTCATTGCAAAATAAATCTAATTATTCATTGTTGATCTAATTTTTGACAATAGCAAGTATCCAAAATTTTGTTGTTGCACAATATTTTGTCATGATGAATCAATATTGATTTGTAAATGTATGCTTCTAAAGGCGTTTATGTGCTTTTTGATCAATAACAAGCTGTTATACAGTCAGCTTCTGGCTATATGGTAGCATTTTATGACATTACTTTAATCAAACTCATTAGTTTTTAAATGTTAACATTTCCCAAAATTGTATCTGTAAGTCTTTGAAATAAAAGCATGTCAACTTTAAATTGAATGCAAATATGGTTTCGGGGCTGTCTCTGCCTGCCCCGACATTATGGAACCAACTCCTTATGTTTGTAAAAGAGGTGGTGTCAGTTGATATTTAAAAAAACCACCAAGATTTGATTAAAAGGCCACTATATTAAGAAAGTACATCATCATCATCATCATCATCATCATCAATTATTATTATTATTTTTAGTATCAGTATTGTTATTATTAGTATTACTATTAGTAATAGTATTGATAGTTATTTGTTGTGCATTGCCATCAGGGTCTTTAATCTCCCGTTTTTTCATACTGGCTGTGAAACGTCCAGCACCAGACCATAGCCTGTTAAGTTATACCCATGCCTTCTTAACACTGCCAGGTGGATGTGTAGACCAGGATCAATAAATGAATGTGGTTGCTTAGGGATAGTTAATAGACACTGTGTAAGCCACCTCTTCAAAATCTTCCATACTGTATGTGACGTAGGTTGACTCATATAAGATGTCATGGAGAAGGAGACTTGGTTTAACAGCCCTCCTGCATAGTCATTCGCAGATGTCATCCTGCAGAGAATGTGGTGGTTGTCATCTATTTAACAATTCTCACGAATCGTATATCTCTCTAGCAAATTTGGGCAGTCTCAGCACCTAAGCACTCCATCAACTTGTATTAGTTCTTATGTGCCTTTTAAATAAAAATTTCAGGGCTATGTCTTGGTCCTCCTTAGGAGTGTTCATCCAGATTACCATGTGGAATGTATAACTTATTTATTGAACATAGAAAAAACCTATTGCCTACGTCTCATCCATTGAGGGTTGATAAGGCAACAAAAATGCCTTGCTGACGACTTGCTATATCTCAAAACGACAGTATATTATTGAGTCTATCCAATGATGATCTCATTAAAATGTGTATAGAAGATGTCCAAAATGAAAAACACATTATTTAAGTACATTTGTGAATTTTATCAATATTAAATTTGTTTGTAAAATTATCCTATTAGACTCATGATGATGGCAACTTAATATAGGTCAAATTGACAGTTGTTTTTATGTTTAGCAGTACTACTAGATAATATTGACTCGCTATGGGAACCAGTCACGTCGTCCCCTAGCAAACTCGCCTCCTACAAACTCGCCCCTTACAAGCTTGCCCCCTCGAAAACTCACCCCTAGAAAACTCTCCTCTACTGACTATCCTCCTTGCAAACTCGCCTCTCGCAAACTCGCCTCCTGTAGAAAGTCTCACCCTAGTAAACTCACCTCCTACAGTTTGGGAATACAAAAAAGATACTGTCACCGAGCCTTAAAAATTTGATCCAAAATCTTACATTAAAGTAGGTCTATGGTTTGACGATATTTTAATTATATTCTAATTAGGCCTATCAACATTTTTATTACCAGATTATGCGTACAAAAGTTTTCTGGAATATTTGGATTGTTATCAGAACAAAGTTTTATGCCATAGGCCTATTGATTTTGTTTAAGTTTTAGTTAAGTCAAGCTTCAATAATGGTGACAATACCTTTTTCCACATTTACTAGTTCTATCGAAATATTAGATCCCAGTAAAACATTTTCAAGAATTTTAAAACGTTACTGATGGTGTAATCATCTGATTTTGATAGAAGGTTCTTTGTAACAAAACGTTATAAAAACGTAATATATGGCCTAAATAATGTACACAAAACTCCCATGCTATAAGTATAAAAAACAAAGTTATAAGGTTTAGGCCTAGGCTTATAGGGCAAAATTTGCACCAGCTTTCCAAATACTTCAGTTTAGATTGAATTTAGAACAATTAACGAAAGTGTCATGCATGCTTGTAAACAGGGCTATCAGTAGAACGAAAACACAATGTTTGCAGAATGTTACAGCACCAGCCAGGGGCTGATCCAGGATCCAGCAAAAACGGGGTGGTGTGCACTTTCCCAGGTCCGGGTGGGCGTGGTTTTGGGTTTTTTTATGACAAGCAATGCATTTTGTATTTTGGTACTGTAATTATAGATCTGCCGCTCCCAATATAAGGGGAGAAGCAACATTTTGCCCATAGTGGGAGGCACCTGTTACACCCCCTCTCCCTAAATTCGTCCCTGAAGAGGGTCAGTGCATTGCAGGGTTTTAAATAGTTTATACCTGCCAACTTTTTTGACATCAATGTGTGAGAAATAATCCGCCTCCGGTGCTGGGCTAGATTTACCCTGATTTCGATCTGACAAGCAAAAAAAAAGTCCATTTGTCCATTTCAAGGCCATATTTGCCCATTTTACAATTATTATTTGGGGACCACTTTTAACGTATTTTGCTCTGTATTGGCTCATGCGTGAGAAAAAATTACTTGCTTGGATGTCTACGCGTGAAAAAAATTATGTATGCGTGAGACGTACAAATTGGTCTCAATGCATGAGACTCATGCATTGTGCGTGAGAGTTATTGTATGAAAAGTTGTATAAACGATGATAACGATTTGATTTGATTAACAAGGCAAACGAGTGTATTTTGTATAGTGTACACATGGGAACAAATTATTATAACAAAATTATTTATGGACAGTAAAATGAAATGTTATCACCATCAAACCTACATTTAAAAAAAGAAAAATTGTAGGAGGCGCGTTTGCAAGAGGGAGAATTTCAACAGGAGGCGAGTTTCCGATGAGGCGAGTTGGTGGGGGAGAGTTTTCAAGGAGGTGAGTTTCCAAGGGGGCGAGTTTGTAGGGGGAGAGTTTGCAGGAGGTGAGTTTGCAAGTGGGCGACTTGACTGGCATTTCTGGGTATATAAAAATAGTATTGAGTCTACTCATTGATGATCTCATTAAAATGTGTATAGAAGATGTCCAAAATGAACAACACATTACGTGCATTAGTAAATTTTAATCATTGTTTAATTTGTTCATAAAATTATCCTATTAGACTCTTGATGTCTATATTTAGCCAATTATGTTTTTATCATTGTAATGGCACTTGTAAAATACTGTAACTTTAATTTTTATTGCTTCAATTACTTTTGTGGTGTCGTTCTCTTTGTTGTCAGTACTATTGCCTTTAATGATTTTCTATTTCTATTGTATGACGTTTCTATTTATTTTCATTCAATGCAATTCACAAAAAATTGTCATCTGCTTAAAGAAAATCCTCCCACTCACTACACACAACACATAATACTGGATCAGCCTCTGATATGTGATACAATATATAGGGTAAGACATGGCAAAACCATCAAGTTGTTTCAAAATTTAAAAATGGAGTTAATATTGAAACCATATTATACTTGATGAAAAATGTTAGTCATGGTCTCAGAAATATGATGATAGATAAATAATTCACTTACTCAGAGAAAGAAATTTGAGAAACACTACATTTTGGCTCCTTTCACTGAGGGCCTTGATCGCGTAGGTGATCAACGTATGTCGGTAAAATCATGAAAACTACATGACATTTTCACAAAATCTCTAAAATATTGAAGAAGCATACAGTGCAGGAGAATTATTTTTAAAGTATTTTTGCAGATATCTCAAAAGCGATAAGAAAATAAAGAGGGTGCTTGTCATATTGGCAAATACTTTTTTTTTCTTTTTTTTGGGCTCGATATTATGAGCCCACATCATTCAACAACATTTTTTTGGGCCCGGTAGTACCGACCGACCCATGCAGCTAAAGCGTTAAGCTTAGGAATTTAGAAATTTAAGGCATGCATACCAAGTATAACTCCACTCATTTAGTAAATATTGTAAATGAATCAATGTGACATAGAATTCTAAAAATAAAATTCATATACTCATGACAATTGATACATTTTTTGTCAATTTTATGTGATATAAAGGTGTCTTTAAGGGCAGTGATCATGTGTATTACGTGTCAGAAATTTCCTCAGGCCTCACAATCTATTACTTTGTATCCATTAAGAACTGACACATGCCAGAATTTGACACTAAATGTTGAATTTCTAGTCATTATATAACAGATCGTTGGATGTGACAGAACTGGACATTTACAATGTTAAATGTGTTCTATTTCACTGTAGATACTTTTTTTATCTTAGACATTGGCACATCTAAATTCAGTACAATTATTAATTCAACTACATTCAATTCAGATTATTTAAATAAAATTGATAAATGCATTTGACATTTCATTTAATAATTCAAACATGTAACGTTCAGTCATGTAAAAATATAAAAGAGTATCCTAGGACAATGTTAACCTTTTTATAGAATTCTGTACTTTTAATTAGTAAATATTTATGTTATATAGAACCACACAAGAGTAGATATTAAATCATAAATCATCCATCCGGTCCACAAAACAAGTTTTTTTTTCTATTAGAATTGTAGTGTTGTGATTACATGCCACATTTCAATTGACAATTGAACAATGAAACATGTTTAATTTTTTAATTGAACAATTAAACTTGTTTAATTTTTTTCATATTTTAAAATGCTAATTGCTGAAGTCATTAGATTGTATGTCATACTTGGAAACTGGCGAATGTATAATACTATTTTTAGATTTCTTAGATTTCTTGTGCAAAAAATTAAATCTTCTCAAATGTCAGAACTTGACACTAAAATATTTTATTTTTAAGGACATAAATTTTTATTTCAAATCTGTTTTGCTTTAACCTCCATTTCAATTATTGTAGACAAATTGGTTTGTTTTTCTCATTTGCATTTTTCTATTATAACATTTTTAAGCATTGTAGATGATTTTAAAAAATCATTATAAATAAATATATTGGTGAAATGAAATATATCTGGTTCAAAAATATTTTTTTTTCTTCCAATTCTTGTTCAAATTAAACTGTTTTATATGGTAATTTAAACTTGTTTTTCAAAAGGTCTACTAATCATCTTCCAGTAAAAAAGTACACACTCTAAGCAACAACATACATACCGTAGTTTTTATCTTTGTAATGAATCAAATATATTTTTTTAATTGGTCTGTATTGTATGGGTAATATTTAATCTTTTTTAATCAAAAATTTTTTTCACAATTGGCTTTTTTATTACTTTTGAAAATTGCCATGAAAATGTAATGTTGGTAAAATTAGCAGGTGTCTTTTCTGATCTGTTCAGATAATTACCATGACTTAATGAACAATCAGTAATCAGTAAAATGTTACCAATCTCAAATTGAAGTTGGTTAGTTTTTTTTTCTAAAACAAACATAACTTCTCGGTTGTCGTTTTGTACTTTATCTGTTTGTAACGCCGTACATATCCTGTGTCGTGAGTGATTGCTGTACTATGTTGTAATTTGTCCTGTTTTATTTGTATTGTCTTTGTTTTAGGCTGGCCCATCACAAGGTTTTTATAATTTCTCGGGCACTTTTTGCCTTCTTCTTTACGATTAATTTGACTGTTATTATCATAATATATTATCTTTCATTATTTGTTTTCATTTTGTTATACAGTACTAGAAAATAAGAAGTAAACAAATGTGAATTGAATTGAACTTTAAGTATAACTTTCTTTGTAAATTTTTTGCAGTGTTTTTGCGTTTATGTCACCTTCTTGCAGCTACCAAGATGATAATAGGAATGAAGCCATTGCGTTTTGTGGACTACATCCATAGCATCCAGCCATACAAAAATAGTGTGAACATGATGCGGGCTAGCCTGATGTTTGTTGTAGGTTTTTAATTTCATTGTTTATCATGCATTTTTTTAATATTGAAATATCTAATAATTTATAGCTTTGTTCGCATTGGATTGAAATTTTGGAGGATTTAGCCGAGTCCAGGATTAAAATTCCAAGGGTAAATTTTACCATCATTGATATGTGTAAACTGTTGATTTGATTAGTTTTACTATGGATCTTCATAGATTGTTGCTTCATTGTTACTGAATCTTCTCCACTAGCAAACTCCTTCTACCATGCCAGTCTAGGAAAGAGGTTGCTGTTTTTTTTTTAATGAAACATTTGTCATAATATGTTCATTACACTTAAGGTCATCAGCCAAATACTTAAAAAGATTTTCTTTGCAGGTTTCAAAACTTCTATAATTATAAACCATTTCAGAATCTTGAATTATGTAATAATTACCTCCACCTAACAAGGAGTTTATGTTTTCATCAGTGTTGGTGTGTGGGTGTGTTTGTGTGTGTGTTTGACTGTTCACAGCATATCGTAGAAAGTAATTGACAGATTATCATGAAATTTTCATTGAAGTTCAAAAATTACCTAAATGAACAATTGGTTAAATTTTGGTGAAGGTTTGTCGTCTCGTGTGCCAGTGGGGACCTCCAGAAAACATATAGTGTCTAGTGTGCGATCTGTAGTGGGGCTTCATGCTACACTGATTTTTCATAGAAGGATATAATTGGCCAGGTTGTGGTCACCTCATAACCATTGTTAGATTCTACTCACTGTTTGTGGCAATCATGCTTACCTCCAACCTGAAGTTCCCTGTCTCAAATTCACCTTTAACTGAACTGTCTGAAGGGATAATACTTTTTTTGTGGTTATCGATCTGTATTTTACAAGAACCAATTGGCACTTTATCTTAGTGGTTAACATTCCTGCCTTCCACTCTAAAATTCGGGAAAAAAAAGTGTGTACAGAAATTGTAAATGGTTAAAGCTACATTTGAACTTTGAACTACAATGTGCTTACCAGAAAACTACTGCACCGATTTCTTTGTTTACACTAAGGATAACCACACTTATAACTTATATTAATCAGGGGTGGATGCAGACTTTTGGAAAAGGGCGGGCTGGTAGAAAGTAAAAGTTCTAGTGGGGTCTGGTGGCATGCTCCCCTGGGAAATTTTGGGCTTTAGATGTCCTGAAATGGCCTCAGGGACATGTTAAGGGATCAGTTCTACCTGAATATTTTCGTTTTATAGACAATATAAATAATATTTATATATTTTTCTTTCCGAAAG
>JAOTQE010045557.1:0-34134 GCA_025631205.1 Nesometra sesokonis
TCAACATAGGTTGTCACGTTATAAATAAGGTCCACTTTTTCCAACCAATCAAAAAAAACGTGTTTTAGGCCATAAAAATGCAAAAATTTCTAAGGGCCCTTCGGCCCCTTAAACCCGACCGGGAGCCCTTGGTGAGGCCTAGCCCTGAGTCAAGCTTCACTCGCACCCCCCAAGCACGATCCTGGGTACCGCCCTGCACATTCCCTCCGCATCTCCACACTTCCAAAGAAGTGTTGTCTTAGATAATATTAACAATTAAAAATTTAAATATTACAACATTCTGTTATTAAATTTTAATGTATTTGATTCCTTTTTTCTGTAAACTTTTAAGAAATAATTTCTTGTATACATATGAAATATTTCATAGTTACTATACTATGGTATATTTTAATTTATTTTTGTTTAGGAGCTCTTTCATCGTGTATTTTTTAAATAGCCTATGTGTCTTTGTATCTGTATGTGATGAATTGAATTGAATTAATAAACTTGATTTGTAATGATAATAGTGCTAAAGAAACGGTATAAAAAGAAACAAGTATATATAATATATCAGGGTCCCATTTCCCATCAAGGCAGTATCACTCCATTAGAATACATTAGATACAATTTGCACAGATAATAGTTTTTAACAGATATTTTTTCATTACTTAAAGTTTAAAAGAAACTAGCCAGAATATACATCAATGACACTATCCTCAATTGCGCTAAACTTAATTCAGTAAAACTAGCAGCCTTAACAGTTAGTTGGACGGAAGAAAGTCCCTTGCCTAGGAAATCTCAAAACATAAAAATTAACCCTGGCTGCCAGATAGTTTTCTAGAGTGAAATGTTCCCTGAAAAATTTAGGGATCATTTCAAAATTATTCTATCCTATTAAGTCTACTGCAATTACTGCAATTCTGTGCTAATATATTTTCTTTGGTGACTGCGTTGACACTCAACATCACATCTTGAAATGTTGCATTAAGTATTTCTTAAGCTTCTGAACAAATATTGTAACTGGTTTGCTGCAGTAACTGCAGCAGGAGAATTTTGACTTGGTTCCTTACCGAGCTACAGTAGTTTGTTCACTAATAAAACCTCTGGTTTAACCAGCTTGAAAAGTCCAGTGCAATAGCATGACTCTGGTAAACTTCCCAAGCCACATTACAGAATGGCCTTCATTGATTTCTTGGGCAGTCCATGAATTGTAAAATTAAATGTCAAAATGCTTAACTTTGCATGTTTCACTATAGCTCATGGTAAAGAGGGATGGATTTAGAAGGAGCGCATCCGGCGCACGCCCCCTCTAATATCGTCAAAAGTACATGTGCTCCCCTCTTATATTACGGGTGCCGCCTCTAAAATGCCCCCTCAATAATAGAATACATGCAAACTACAACTACAGTTTAAAATGGTACACGCAAAGTAGGGGATTTTTTCATTAAATTTGAAACACTGTGCACGCCCACCCGGCTGGGAATCTTGTGCCCCCTCTTTTACACGATCCTGGATCCGCCCCTGGTGAAACTAACCATGCCAAATAATCCAAGTGTGATCAAAAGCAAGATTTTATCTGTGAAATGTTACCCATGGGTTTTGTAAAATATTATCTTTTTTAAAATAAGTGCAATATCAGCTTTCGCTATAATTGTGTGTGTACATTTTTATCTTTTCAACCCAATTACAATCGCCTATTTTTATTTTTGGCAAATTTTTCCTACCCAAATTTTTAATGAAGTAAATTTTTGCAAGCTTTTATTTTTGTAGTAGTTCCTTTGTACATGAAGAGCATAAAAAATAAATGTACCACAAAAATTTCCACGTTTACAGTACATAATGCAATTCTGATAATTTACATTGTAAAAACAGACAATTGTAGCTTTGTTTGTTTTTTTCATTTTTCGTTAACACAAATTAGAATAATGAGGAATATTAAGATGTCGCTACAAGATCAATATAAAAATCCAATTATAGTATACTGGAGGAAATAGTTAAATTGATTATGCTTGCGAAGCTGGGTTTATGATGATACTCAAACTACATCATTATACTTCTCTATTCTCGGTATTTTTATTACATTTGGATGGCAAACACTGCAAATTAACGTCTTGCAGCTAGTATCAACAAATGGGAGATTTTAGACACTGACCTCAGTTGTGCGAGTTGTATAGCTAAATGGTTAAGACAGGGGAACTGTGAACCATAGCAAAAAGAACAGCACGGGTTTGAGGCCCGCTCACATCATGGTTCTAATGACTATAAAACGTAGGTCCCATGTACACAAATAGCCCATGTGCAATTTAAAGAACCGAGTACACCTTTCGAGATGAGTAGGGGTTACTCTGGTGTACTGGTCCATGTACGACCCCTATCGTGGACAGCTGAAATAGCGCAAGTACAACCCAGTACTTACTTCTTCTAGATGGTTACTGGCGCGTATGGAAATATACACCATTATTATTATCACTGTGAACAAGTACAGACCCAAGATCATATCTATGAGTGTGCTGTAGTAGGACCTCCCTATCAAATATATGATGTAGATGGTACTAGGAAAGTACCTCAGAAATTGCCAATTCTGATGTATGGTCATCTGGTGCATAGAAGATAATAATAATAAACAGTTCTATTCTACAACCAAATGGTGGATAGACTCCTATTGGCATAGCTTTGATTATCTGAATTTCCTCTTGACATCAAAATTATGTACAGTATTTGTGTTTTTGGGTGAACTTTAAATTGCTGTACCATTTTATGAGTATTTTTTAGGAAATTAAGACTAATAATAACATATTTTTTTTTAATTTTTATATGTTCCAATCTAATTAATCTATAAGTTGGGAGGTCAGCCCTACCCATTCATGATACCCATTGTAATTATGTTTTTTATCAGCCTGAGCCACAAGTGAAATCCCAATTCAATTTCATTTAACAATTATTTTTTATTTATTATTTCCAATTGTAAAGGGCAGAATTCTTTTACGCGTTGCGTTTTCGGCTCCGTTTGCGGTTGCGGCGTGGTTCAATCGAGACATGGTTTTAAGTGAATGTGATTCCATTAGTACGGTTGCGTTTGCGTGTGTCGTCCGGAATCGCATGCGCTTATTTTCAATCGCTACATGGAGCGATTCATCTGGTTTCAAGCACATTGTCTGTACGGTAACTTAAATAACAACCTCTTTTACGCATGCGCCAATGCAATTTTTCTGAAATTATTGACACTGTGTATTCATTCTGCTATTCAAACATGTGTATAAGGTATGTCTTTTCTTAACACATCATGCCATGTGTGAATCAACGGAGGAAGGTTCATCATAATTAATATGGGCACACATTGATACAGGAACACATTTGCCTTTATATTTCATCACATTAATACAGGAAAACATTTGTATTTATAATGTCGTCTATGTTTTGGTGTTGTCACGTTGTACACACCACATGTACCTTCTCTTTCACTTTTTAGGGTTAAGGAGTTCGTAACATAAAACCATTAGGCCTATTGCTAATTCTTCCTCTTCTAAAAGTAGATGCTGCTGCAATATTCAAGTTAACTTTATGGTGACCGCATATCAAAACGCTTGTAAAAAAACGCAAAAGTGGAATCCCATAAAACGCAATCGCAAACTGCAGCTGCAAATGGAGCCGTAAACGCACTCATAAATGGATTCTGCCCTTGAGGGATCATCTACTGCAGTTACTGTACAGTAACCTATCCTATTAAAACTTCTGCAGCTACTGCATTCCGGTGCTGATATGGGGCAAGGCATGGCAAGACCACCAAGTTATCGCAAAATTGAAAAATTGAGTTGATACTAGAACCATTGCACTTGTTGTAAGCTTTAAAATGATTGGTCAGTTATGCAAATCAAACATACAGCATAACCAAAGTTATGGAACAAAATAGACAAACATTTTCTTTGCATTTCTTTATATTTTCTGTTGTTTATTTGCTGATTCCCGTGTGACAACTTGGTGGTTTTGCCATGCCCTGACTTTGACTTTGATTCTGGTACTCTGCAACTACTCAATTGAGGTCACACGCAGAGGGTAGTGAGGGCGTATATGGTGTTAATTGGTCATAGGCTTGGTTTCTCAGGTGCTTAGTGATTCCGGGAAAAGAATGATTATTTATAGCAGTCTTTTCTGGCGTGTGATGCTTTTGAGTTGGAGTGGCGAGTTGGGCTGCAAAGTGTCCCATTCAAGAGATTTAAGCATTTTGGTAACACTACTGTAAGGACTATAGCCTCTACAGGCAAACCTTGCAGCACGGCGTTGTACAGCCTCTAGATTCTGGATAAGATCCCTAGTGGAGGGGTCCCAAACAGTCCCAGAGTACTCAATATGTGGGCGCACAAGTGATTTATAGGCCAAGTCTTTTAAGTTCATACCCTGCCTCATATATTTTCTTTGGTGACTGCATTGACACACAATGTCATCTTGAATTATTGCATTCAGTATTTCTTAAGCTACTACAACTACTGTGTATAAACCTACGATTAACAGCTTAGCTAGCGATTAGTACTGTTACGTCAATAGTGTAAATGGTATTTATATACTGCACGTTTCATTTAGTGTTTTAATAATTAGCAATTAATGCACAGTTTTCAAAGGTCATATTTATAAGTTCTGTTTATCTGGCAATTATTTTTGTCACTTTATATAGAACTTAGTAACCATTTGCTGTAGTTAACTGTTAGCTAATTCAGATTTTAATAATTGAAATTGATTCAGTCCTGATGATGCAATACTAAATATAGAAATATTAATTCCAGCACAAGGTGTACATGGTTTAAAACAATTTTACTTCATGGGGTATTGTATAAAGACTTCCATTATGTTAAAAGTAACAAGTACTGTAGATTATGTAAAAACATCCAACTCGACATTTAATAAGCGCAAGGAATTCTTTTCAAACTTTTTTTAGAAAATAGGTAAGTCACTAGAAGTGAAGTCCTTTACAATGGAACCAAACAATATCAAATTAACAAAGAAATCAAGACATTTTATAAAAATTACTAAAAGATTTAATGGCAAACATATTTTGGATTTACCTCAATCCATCTTCTGTACAATCAGAAGAAGTGAAAGAAAATTAGGAATTAGAGAGGGCATAACCAATAATAGAATACAGCAAACTACATACAACTATAGCTTAAGATAGTCGAAATACAAGCAAATAACATTTTTGTTTTCTTGGTAAATTTGAAACACTGGACACGCTCACCTGGGCGGGAATTTTTTTCCCCTTCTTTAACACGACTCTGGATCCGCCCCAAACACACCTTAACTAGGCATATTAGAATATGATAAATTAGTATATGTATATTCAAATGTGTCAGTCATTTTATTTGTAATTAAAAAATGCAAATTGTTGACAGTTTTTTCCCTCATTTCTCTGGCCATATTATTGATTTTATGATAAGGAAAAACTAAGCCAATTGATGACTTTACTTGAAAATTAACATAGTGATTGCATTTTTCTTGCGAGTATTATGTAAACCAACAAGTGATAAACTGTAAAAAACTAAATTCATTCCTACCAAACTTCTGAAACAAAGATGAATTTGACCAATCAACAAAAATATAATTTCACTTGGCAAATATTGAGTGTTTTCAATTTTCTCAGAATGGCACCAAAAAAAAAAAATTAAAGCTATATTTGTTATAAATCCATTATCTCTTTGGAACAACTCACTCACATGTACATCCAATTGGTGTCAAATTGTTCAGAATATGCATATTTCTATTTACTAAATCGGCTACAAGTGATACTTTTTGCCAGATTTACCTATTAAATTATTTTAATTTTCATCCTGTTTTACTTTGTCATTTATTGTTTCTCTTTTTCTTTGTTTTTCCTTTTTTCAGCATGTACAGGTAAGAACTAATTTAATATTGGGTTTATCATTATATTTATCACTTTTTAATACAAAAATATTGGTGTATTATTATTGGTATTATAGTAGCTTCATTAATTTTCATTACAATTTAATACTGGTATATTAAGGTTGCTAAGGCCTGGTATTAAGGTTTCCAGTCTACAATTATTCTAGTGCACAAACATTTTAATGCACAATCATTTTAATGCACTTATGTAAATTTTCACTTTATATTTTCTTTTCGAATAAATTCAATATGTTTTTGGTAAATAGTGAAATCAGTGAAATTTTAAAGATTACAGAGAACACAATTTTAGCAATTTTATTACCAAAAAACCAAGAAATAATTGTTTAACACGACCGTTCTAATAAGGTAAAGGTCGTGAGTTTGATTCTCGCTAAGGCCAACACAATAATTAATGTTTTTTTAAAAAATCTTATTCTCCTATCCAAGTTTAGGAAAAAAACTAGTGTGTACGAATGAACATTCTAAATATTTAAATAGTTTTTAGCTAATTTTCTCTTGCAAACTGCCTTGTCAAAACTACAAACATGTCTTTACATTTTTAATATGATGCATCCTACAAGTGTTACTGTAAATGGAAGACAGCTTTTACACTCCAAAATCTCAGTGAAAGCGCGGACTTGTTAAGCGGTTGCTGTTAGGTTTGGGATAGTTGGGCATGGGCATCCCAAAGAATTTGTAGGTGTCATTTTATAATGTAATTATCTTGATTAGGTTCACCTCTGCACTGCGGTAGTTTTGCAATTTACAGGTTTACACTAATTATATATTTCAAACACTTTGCAATGTTAGTGGTGTCAATGTGAAACTTGAAACCAAAATAATAAATTACTAGATAGAATATCTTGATATTAGAGAAGATTCAAGTTTATAAACTATTAAATAAATGATAAAAATAAATGGTTTTATTCCACATTAACAGTAAAAATGATTTTTTTAAAGATATCTCTGGTTTTTTACGTGTCATTTTGTATTTTAATGAACACATTTTTGTTATTTTTAGTCAATTAAATATTTTATTTTATGACATAATACTTTCTATGAAATATAATGCTCTTGTTGTTAAATTTTTTAATGTAATTTAGAAAGTATGTTAATAATTGTGGCATAGAGAACTTTTAAAATGAGCATTCCAGCTTATTATGGGATTATCCTCTGCTGTGTTATATTTATGTTTATTGTGTAGTATTATTTATGTAATTTATTTGTTTACCTAAAAATATAAAAAAAAACTCTGCAGTGTTACATTCAAACAGTATTGTATTGTTCAACTTTCTAGAAAAGTTTGTGTTTGTGTATTTAGTAATAATATAAAATATATGTACTGTTTCGATTTGAAAGTAAATGAGAAATGAAAACATTGTTTAATCTATAAACCCAGTGTTAATGTAGTGTTAGCTATGCACATTATGGTTACTTACAAACAGTAGGGTATAGTATTAGAGTTGTTGGTTTACTGTGACGTTAAGCTGATTAACAAGCTAGTTCAATAACATGTCGTATCTCGTAATTAAATATTGATTTCAAATGTTCATTCAATTTAATCAAGTGTCCATATTATTCATTTATAACTCAAATTTTGTAAAGCTTTAATGATGTAAAAAAAAATCATAGCAAAGTATACATTCAGAATCCTACTGTACTTAAAAGTGGAATCAAGCCAATGGCACCACATGTTGTTGATGTGCAAACCTGTATATAAGGAGTTATATGGTCAACCTTCTCATTTACAAACTTCTAATTTACAAACCTTCTATTTTACAAACACTATTCTGTCAATGACGTCAGTAAAATAATGGCCACTGATGTAATTATTTGATAATTTATCTTTGATATTTTTTTGTTTTTCATATTTTATTCCTCCTAGTTTATTTAAACAACATTGTTTAACAACCAAGAGCACAAAATAAACACAAATAAGTGTTTTGGAGGTCTTATTTGACCAGTTTTCATGAACCTTCTCATTTACGAACTTTATCATTTACAAACACCTTCCAGCCCAAGGGGTGTGTAAATGAGAAGGTCGACTGTATAGGCCAAAATACTAAAGTCTCTATGAGCTTCAAGTGAAAAAGAAAAAAGAATCAGAAAGAACTAAATAGGCAAGTTTTCAAACGATGTTTGAAAACAGAAACAGAGGGTGAATGACGAATAGACAATAATAAAGCATTCCATAACTTAGGTGCAGCAACATTGAAGGATCTTTTCACACATGATTTTAACTTCCAAGGTGGGCAGAAAAGAAGCGTTGGGTCAGATGTTGACCTCAAAGTACGAGTGCATGTTGAGGAACAAAATTGAAAAAGGTCAAAAATATATCGGGAAGATGAATTATGGATGGACTTAAATACAAGTAAAAGGATTTTAAAAATAATACGTTGCTTAATGAGTAACCAATGTAGATTTTGGAGGATAGGGGTGATGTGCTGAGATTTAGGAGATTTAGTGACAAGTGATGAGCGGCAACATTCTAGAGTAGCTGAAGCTTACGAATTGAAGAAGAGGGCAACCCATGCAATACTCCATTACAATAGTCCAATCTTGATGTCACTAAGGTGTTAATTAATTTAGCAATGGCCTTCTGTTCTTGACTGATCATACTTAGCCCATTTTAAACAGTATTCTCCCAATTAAAAAACTTAAATTGATAAAATGTCCAAAAATCATGACTTGTCAGGCATGGCTTTTGGTTTGGTTTTGGCACTACCCCAAATATCTACATATGAGCATTCCTGTATTTTCTGTAACACTAAAAAGTTCACCCATAATTGTAGAATCTTTGTTGATGTCACACCATGTTGGCAGAAATTCAGGGGCTGGTTTAGGCAGGGGAAGAGTGTTGCAGAAGGGCACATGTGGCACACGCCCCCAATATCCTCAAAATTCCCCCCCCCCCCCAAATTAAATATAAGTTTTCGGCAAATATAACAGAAAAGTGGCACAGAATTTGTTTGGCATGGCACAAAACATGATAGGCCAAATAACCTTTATTTTTTTGCTTGGCAAATTTTAATTCAGGATTGCACCCACCCACATAAAAAATAGTGCGTCCCTCCCCTTTCCTTAAAATGCCAAGTGGATGGGAAGATGGGGGCGAGATACCAAAGCATTTGAACCAACTCCTATACAAACCATCCTGAATTTATAGCAGGTTCATTTATTTGAATAAATTCAGTGGGTTCAAAATACTGTGCGTCACCTATCGGTTGCTGTGGAGAACTCGATTTCAAACTTTGTGGTCGACATCGCGGCTATGCACAGTGCGGTCTAATGTTGGTTTACAGAGGATTCCAAAAATGACAAAAGCGGAGGAATCAACGAAAAACTGTCTAAATACAAGATGTGTTGTTTACTTTAGTCCTTGACGATAAACACGAAAAGTCTATGCAAAATTATGCTGGCTCAGCAGCTCGAAGGTGGATGGAGGCCTGCAAGCCGCTAGCTCAGCCTTTTGTCAATGTCGACCTTTCCCATAAGGCATTGTGGATTTTGGCCTGTCTGCTGAAGCCGATAGGTGGCGCTCCATATTATGAATCCACCGAATTGAGCTATTGTGGAAGTTTCAAGATGTATTGAGAAAATGCACCTTGGACATAGAAACTTCATTAAATCTTATCAATTTAATAAGGAATTGAAATCGTCCAATTTACTCCCACGATTGTTTATTTTATCGTAGTAATCCAAATGAATTTGAAGTGTAAATATTGCTTAACCTGGCCAGTAGGGAAATAGGTGACGTATCAAATGTTTTAATTAAAGATACTAAGCAATTATTGTGATTGTGGTTTGGCAGTATTGGAATAATATGCCTGCGATGAGCCTTTAGAGTATGAATTGAAACTCCCATAGGCCTGAAGGAAAGTTATTTGATAATTGATTGTTGCTAAGGTAATAGGCTGCAGTCCGTACCCCTGTGGATGTCGCTCCAGAATAAGCACAGTTTTTGCGCACAACACACATGGGCATATTGCTCGCCATTGGCTTCTAGATTTAGACTCTTCACAGAGCTAAAGCTAATACAGATTCGTCCGCTTTATTTTTTAGGATCCACCCAAAAAATATAATCTGCTGTTTGCATTTTTTTATACAGTACTTGTAATATAATGACATAACTAGGGTAGATCAGTATCATCATACTATAATTTGAGCAACGTTTGTCTGTTTGTCTGTCTGTCTGTTCGTCTACTCCTCCCAGGTCCTTGGTCCGATCTCCATCAAACTTGGTTGGTGGTTGCAGGTTCACTGCAAAATTGAACTTGAGGGGTCAAAGGTCAAATAATTGTTTTTTTTCTACTCTTTGGTCCCATCTTGGCCAAACTTGGTGGAAGGTATGGCCTTTAATTTCAAGAAGCAAAAGAATTAAAAACTTTTAAATGAAAACCGATATATTTATGGATCAAAATTCTTAGTCTTTATTTCATTATGATTTATCTGCTGGTAGATATTACAAATGGCTATTATGGTTTATTTACTCTGTATGTATTACATTATTCTGCTTATAGTACCAGTACTTTATATTCTCACCAGTTTCAGGTTGGTATTGCATTCTCTGGTTTCACTTTTATAATCATAAATTTTAACTATTATACTAGATACTGTACTGACCTTGAATATGCAATCATAGTAAAAGAAATCTTTGTAAAAAGATGCCTAAAAAGTGAATCCATAATCAAACAAAAAAAAATTATAAAATAAAAAATAAATAAAAACTGACCTTGAATATAGAATCGCAGAAAAAGAAATCTGGCTAAAAAGATGCCTAAAAACTGAATCCATAATCCAACAAAAAGAGATTTATAAAGTACAAAATAAATAAAAAAACTGACATGAATATGAAATAACAGTAAAAGAAATTTGGCTAAAACATTCCTAAATGTACTGAATCCTTAATTCTACAAAAACAGATTTGTATAGTAAAAAATAATAAAATGTACCATGTCAACAACATAAAAAAAGCAAACTTTTCGCAAGATTTTAGCAACTTTAGCAACTGGTGACTTTCTAAATTTTATTTTATCATTATTACCTTACATTAGATTTATCTTGTTTAATATTCAAAGTCTGTATTTGAATATTTATATTATTCCAGTTATTAGATATCTAAACAACTACAATGTTAATTATAATCCTTTGAGATGATATGGTAATTATATTTATGGAAAATAAAACCTTGAAGAATCACCAAATAAAATGTAATTAGTCAAGCACATTCGGTGTTAAACATCGTAATAAATATTCCAAGCTATCAAGTCACTATAATCATGCAACTTTCAGACTTTCCAACACCCACCTTTTTTCTTCCTCCAAAACCATTGAGTAGTGTTTTGTTATTATGCATTAGTAACTTTATTGTGTAATAGTATATTTTGAACAAATGCGATATAATAATAATGATGATGACGACGACGGCGGAGGTGGCGGCGGCGGTGGCGGTAATACTTATAGAGCACATGTATCCACTGCAAGAGTGATCAAGGCGCACATGTGATATACACTGTAAACAACCAATCAAATAAATAATCGCCCTCTCTTTTTCTAAAAAAAATTTTAAAAGAACATTTTAATATGGCATCAAAATAGGAAATTACAACATCCTTAAAATTTACTCCACAATCTCCACAGAATTCTTTGATTATGGATTATTTTTATACTAATATTTTATTAAATTTATTGTTATTGTCCATTGACATTGTTCCTATTCAATCCATTGTAGTAGCAGTTGTTTGTATTATATTTGTTATTCAGTTATGTAGTTCTACAATCATAATACAATATTATTGATTTATAATTTTTATCAAATTGATAAATCATCAATAATATAATAATCAACTATTAAGCAGTTATTTCATTTGTGATGCAGGCAATATTTATATAATATTGAATGCCTTTGAGGGGATACCGAAAATATTGTACTCGCTGTGGCAAAATATTGAACGAGTTGAAGATGAGTTCAATATTTTGCCACAGCTCGAACAGTGAGTTCAGTATTTTTCGGTATCCCCCGTAAGACCAATTTGTCAGGGCTTAGCCTAGGCCTGTCGCACTGGCGACCAAGGCCTAGCTACTAGCTAGCTTCCTGTACATCTTCAAAATTAAAATCCATGTCCTCTCGCAAAAAAAAAAAAATTAACAGCAACTCTTGTAGGTTTCTTTATTAATTAATAATTCATCATAATCAACAATAGGTAGTCATTTGTGCAGAAAACCAAGTTGGTAGTTAAGCCTAGCTACATCTTGTTGTGTGTTCGCCACTTGCAGTAAAAACATTCTCTCGCTTGGCAGAGTGACGTAATTGGCTAATATCTAACTACGCGCAGGTGGATACTACATAGTATTCAACCAGTCAAAATGGAAGAATTGAATAATAATGGAATATATTGCCTGCATAAAGTCTAAGGTAAATGAAGAAATTGCCTGAAGTCCCACAGAGGCATGCTGTAAAACAATTTCTGAATTCACTAAAGAGTCATAAAGGATAATATTTTTTTTAATTGTCTAAAAATGAACAGACATATACAGTAGCTTTATGATTTAATGGTGGCTAAAGAAGAGACTAGCTGAAGAACTAATGCTATAAAAATGCTGAAAAAGAATACTAATAATGTGAGTATTTTTGCTAAACAACTAATGCTATAAAAATGCCGGAAAAGAATACTATTATAATGTGAATATTTTTGCTCTTTTTTTCGTTTCCTATTTACGTCTTATTTTTCCCAGGTTTTTTTTCAATTATTTTGTTTTCACTAGATGTTTTATAAATTATAATGACTAAACGTTACACGTGTACAAGTGGTAATCAAATTTGAATGGCCTCAAAGGCCATTAACATCTTTAGGAGTGTAATGTTCTAATGCCGATGGCATAGCATGGTAATCCACTGCACGTAATCTATTGAAGCATATGGTGAGGGTAGTCATAAAAGGTAGATTATGGGAAAAGTGGCGCTAGAAAATTGGAACTATTAATAATTATAATCAGAAAAGTCATGTTGCAAATGGATGATGTTAAAATATAAAAAACTAAGAGAATGGACATCATATGCTTTCTGTTGGGAAGTAAATTGTTATAAATAACCTTGTATAGTGAAGGTACAAAATGTGGATTATGTGAAAATATGCTACTATGAAAATTGGAAATATTTTTTTCTGAGAAATGTTCAATATCCATTGTCTTTAAAATGTACAATATAAACTATTATTCAATTCTGCTATTTGATCCGGTTCAATATGTAGTATTGAACCGCCCATGAGTAATAGCCAACCTCCCAAAGCAGCTGACCTCACCTGATTCCCCCACGAATGTTTATTCAAGAAACCAATTATGTGTTCACGTCATACCTGCCAACATTTGTACTCTGTAAAGCGGTAGGCTGTGTAGTATACCTACCAACTCTCACGCATTAGGCGTGAGTCTCACTCATTGGAGCCTATTTTTGACGTCTCGCGCATAAATTAATTGATCTCACGAATTAGCAGAATTCTCACACATAAACAGTCATTTCAATAGTTTTTCTCACGCATGGCACAATATAGAGCAAAGTACGGTAAAACCATCCCCAAAACAGCGATAATTTGGGCAGAAACAGCCCAAAAATGGTCGGACGACATTTTTTTTTCTTGTCAGATCAAAATGGGAGAGGATGTGGCCCAGGTTGTGGTGGCATTTTGCACAATTGATTACTCTGTTGATTACGAACAATTTCTAATTTATAATTAAGATAGCTGTAATATACTAGCTACAAGAGTTGCTGTTAAGTTCACAAATATTTGTGAGAGAAGGGCATGAATTGAGGACTTGGCCTAGGCAGGTAGCAGCCTAGGCCTAGATAGACTTAAGAATAGGCCCTGATAAATCTGAACTTGCAAGTATACTACAGTATTTGAATAATAATTATAATGTTGAATGCCTATTTTCAGGGGATACCAAAAAATAATGTACTCGCTTCAGCAAAATATTGAACAGGTCAGAGACACCACAAACAATATTTTCTGGTATCCTCTCAAAGGCATTTAATATTATATATAATAAATAATAGTACAGTACAGTATTACCTTAATTAGATACAATGGAGGAGATACACAAAAAGCAAATGCAGATTTCCCAAGTCAACAGGATTGTCCTGGAGTCTCCAGGAATTTTGGATCATCTCCTGGGCTCCCGGAATTATCAAATTTTCTTCCGGAATTTAGTATTCTCCAGGAAATTCTCTAGGTTTTTGTAAAAATTGCATAATCGGGACATAAATTGGCCTAGTTATTTCGAAATATTGGTTTAAAGTAAGCAACTATGATGTTCAGTAATGTTTTGGGAAACACTAATAGCACATTTTTAACCGTGACAGTACATGTTAGAAACTATCATTTCACAACAGACAAGGTGTTGAGCTTATAAATAAGGGTATTTGTACACACATTTTAAGAAAGGTAGACATTACAAACAGTGGTAGAACGACCACGAGAAAATCTCCAGGAATTCTGTTTTGAAAACTTGGGACCTCTGCAAATTGCCCATAAAATGATGTTGTACCACATTTATATTACCTATTAATTTTCCTATTCATAACAACATAATAAATAATGATAGAAATGTATTGTTAGAATAAAGAAATATGCAAAACTAGGTGGATGTTATGATATGAATTGTGTTGGAAAATAAATTATGTAATTAAAACAATATTGTTTCTGCTGTCTGCTCTTTTTTACACTTGCATGCTTTTTATTGTCTGAAAATCTTTTTCATCTCTTTTCCTGTTGATCATTATTCCAACAGCAATTTGAATTGTAATAAAAAAGTAAAAAATAGTGGTAATACAATTAAAATCACAGTAGTAGTAGTCTGCTAATTTTCACTCTTTAATACAAAGTGTGCACTAAAATTTTTATGCCTTCACAAGCATGTCATCTACCATAATACTGCCATATACCTGCCAACTCTTTTAGGCCCCAATGCGTGAGACAAACCCGCCACCACTATCTGGGCCACATCCTCTCCCATTTCGATCTGACAAGCAATAAAAAAAAAATTTTAAAAACCGTCATCTGACCATTTTTGGGGCGTTTCTGCCCAAACTATTGCTGCTTTGCGGCGGTTTTTACCGTATTTTGCTCTGTATTGTGTCGTGGTGAGAAAAACTATTGAATAGACTGTTTATGAGTGAGGATTCTGCTAATGCGTGAGATAAATTAATTTATGCGTGAGACGTTAATAATAGGCTCCAATGTGTGAGACTCACGCATAATGCGTGAGAGTTGGCAGTTATACTGCCGTCTAAAATAACATAGTCATCATACTCATCCACAGTCCAAATTTCAGAGGCGATCGAACCATAATCAGGAATGTAGCTAGGAAAATGTAAGGGTGGATGGTAAAATGATTAAAACAATAATTTTACCTTTTTCAGATGCTTAGGGTGGGTGGCAGGTTGGAATTAGGCTGGGTGAAAGGCCTAAGCTTTAAGGTGGGTAGAACATTTTTAGTGTGGCTGGCGCCACCCACCTCCGCCCGCATTACATCCCTGATAATTTATTGAGATATTTCATAGTAGGTATTTTAATTTTTAGAATACACATGTAATAATAAATATGAAATTTTATTTTAAAAACTGGAAAATATAAGAAACCAGAAGAAAGTTAACTTGCCAGAAGCCAGGTCGAGAAAACGCGAGTCTCCTGGCCAAAATGGGAGTGTTGCCATGTACAATGCATAAAACAAAATTGAAGAACACTCAGATTGCCATTTTTTGCAATTTATAGTGTTATGTTTTAAGTCATCTTACAACTCCCAAAAAGTTGAAAATGCCAAAAAAGGCATGATTTAATGAGGTCCAAATACATAAATTGTACTTGACACTAGCAACATTGACTACCATGCACCCTACAATCATTAACAAAGTCATTAAAATCAAAACATTTTTACATTAATAATCCAAATCGTCAACTTATTTTTGAATCACAAGTAAAGCTGAAAGCGGCCCATTTTTCTGTCAATCAATGGGTAAATCATAATTTTTCAGGATAAACTATCGAACATACAATCAACAGGAAAAACAAGACTTTTGTTATATTGTATAGATTGTCATTTTAATATCTGTGGGCAAATTTTGGTTATATTTTTGGTGATTGGTACCACTTCTTGGCAATGCTCTACAGTATACTGTACCATGCTCTAACACATTTTATATTTCAAGTTTCTTGGTTAAAATACTGCACTGTATATTCTGATTTATCTAATTACACAATTTAGCGTTGTCACATCAAAATTTTATTTATTATTATTTTTTTTTGTAGTTTTCCAAAAGGCACCAAGGACATTTGCCTACGGTGCCCTTTATATTGGCCTCAGTACCTTAAATAATTGACTTCCATTATGGACACTTTGGCACCGATCTGTGTTGCTTATTCTCAGTAATATATGACAGAATTTTATGACTTCTGGTGTTCTGTCTATACTAGATGCACCCTTAGAAATGAGGCCTAAAATGACCTTTCCCCTTCAAAGCCCAAATTCAATGCCCCACCTTTTGGACCGAATTTATGTATAAAAGCCATCAATTAATGTCAACTGCTAAAGTGAACTCTACACTAAACTGTCCGGAAACCAAACAAAGTTACTGGTTCGAAGGCTGGAGTTTTGGGATAGTTAATTGTTTATTAGGTATGTATGGTACATCATATTTAAAATCCTTTTCTGCTTTTTTATACCACAGGCATCCATAGAAGTATTTAGGAAACATGATGCTAAGAACTTACCGAGCCTAGGGGACCCATCAGTGGATTGGGAAGAAACAGTTTATCTCAATTTGATTTTACATCAGGTAAGGAAAGGCTGTCATTCTATCAATCAATTATACAATAAATCAGTCAATCAAACAATAAATCAATAAAATAATGAATCAATCAATCAGTCAATTATTCAGCTAGCCAATCTATAAATCAATAGATAATCAATTAGCCAATCAATCAATCATTAAGCCAGTCAATCAGTCAATCGTTCATCTAGCCAATCAATAATCAGTTAGCCAATCAATAAATTATTTAGCCAGTCAACCAGTTAATCATTCAGCCAGCTAACCAATAAATCAATAGACAATCATTCAGTCAATCAATTAATCATTTGACCAGCAGATCAAACAGTCAATCAATCAATTGATCGTTCAGCTAGTCAATCAATCAGTCAATCAATTATACAATCAATGATTCATTTAACAAATCAACCAGTAGGTCAATCAGCCAGTCAATGAATCGATTAATCTACCAATCAACCAGTCAATTAATCAATCAATCAATATCAATCAATCAAGCAATCAGTCATTCAATTAATCTACCAATCAACCAGTCAATTAATCAATCGATCAAGCAATCAGTCATTCAATTAATCTACCAATCAACCAGTCAATCAATCAGTCAATCATTCAATTAATCTACCAATCAATCAATCATTCAGTTGCACCCTTGCAAAAATTGAAGACGAGTACCATTTTTGCCTAATCTGTCCAGCCTACAAAATAGCACGAGAATCAATACTCCCACCTTTCTTCTGGACCAACCCAAGTAGACGAAAGTTATTACTTTTATTTATCAACAAAAATGTTCAATTAAAACTTTCTAAGTTCATTTATGTGGCTTTATGTATAAGGAAAAACTTCCCCCCTTAAGATGTACTGCTTAGTCTCATTGGGCCAGTGGCCTTCAGAGAATTTGAATAAAGAAAGAAAGAAAAGAAAAGAATTAATCTACTAATTAACCAGTCAATCAGTCAAATCAATCAATCATTCAACTAATCTACCAATCAACCAGTTAATTAATTCAATTAATCTATCAATCAATCGATCGATCAAACAATCAATTAATTAATCTATCAATCATTTATTTAATCTAGCAATCAATCAATTGAATCAGTCATTCAATTAATCTACCAGTCAACCAGTCAATCAATATCAATCAATCAATCATTCATTTAATCTACCAATCAACCAGTCAGTCAATCAATCAATATCAATGAATCAGTCAATTAATCTACCAATCAATCAATCAATTAATTAATCTACCAGTCAATCAATCAATCATTCATTCAATTTATCTACCAATCAACCAGTCAATCAATCAATCAATGTCAATCAATCAACTAGTCATTCAAACAATCGGCTAAATCAGACAAATGCATTAGAACTTGCCAACTATTGGAGATTTATGGATTTATCGGTGGATTGGGAAGAAACAGGCTGCTTTAATATGTTTCAAATGACAACATTTCAACATGAATTATTCAAATTATACTTTATACCCAGCACCCCAAAATGACAACATACAATTTTTTTTATGAACATACATATTTTCAGCATTTATTTTAGGTGTACACAAGTTTTTGATTGGGAGCCTGAAAGATGAAAATGTCAGACCATTCCCATTGGTTTTGACTTTGTGTTTATGAATAACTTATACTGTTTTTTCTATTCTTATTTATTCATCTAATTGCGTCCAGGGACCTATTTGGATTGACATTCAGAATATTTGAACAATAAAAGAATTTGTTTTTGTTCAAAAAAGAAACTAATAATGTAGAATTGCTATTTGATCAGTAGATATTGAATTTGAATTTTGATTGCTTTTTAAAGTAATTTGTCCATCATACTAACGAGCCTCTATCAGTTGTCCATTATCAATATTAAAGAGGCAGTGTAATGTATCATCTTATTTTATACCGCAATGGTATCATAGCCATGCATGCAGTAGTCGGCAAGTACAAAAGATAACAATGAAACCTATAAATTAACATGTACTACTACAGTAGGCCTTTCTGAAATCACTGGCAACACTGCAGAACCATGAGAGACCCCAGAGCCCCAGATTTGGTGGTGGCGCTACAGTGGGCTAGGGGGCTACAAAAGTTTCGTCAGGGTAAAACTTACCTTGGATAGTGTCTACAGGCGAACAATCTTGTCTGAAGCACGGCTCTTGCCCATCCTGTTGAGGGCGTTCCTGTGCTGTCAGAGAAATTCTGATGCTGCCTCTGTCAAAGTACAAAGATAATACAAAGTATTCAAAGCTTACATTGAGAGATTGTAAAAAAATCTGGATGAATGTTGGATTGTACACCGCACGATTAGCATCTCATAGTTGACGCCATCACAATGGAGAAATGAATTCAATCCACATTAAATCCAACATTCAGAAAGAGAAATATGGAGCATACTGACACCAAGTATGGTACATTGTATGTAGAGTGAATTGACACAGAGCATGTGAAAAGAAAAACCATCATTCTAATTACATTATTTGCCTTTTTTAGTTTGACTATATATTAACGTGTGCTGTCTGTACAAAGAATGATGGTAAACTTCAAGTCTTTCATAGTTCCAATAAGCAAGTCTTTGCATCTCCATCAAAGAGGAGGATGGACCGTAAGGGCGTTGAACCACAAGTCTCGTATCCAAATATATTTTTTCTAATTGACAATTTTGATGAGGTATGTTTATTACCTGTTACACTCTTTTTTTCAGTTTTTCCGACCATTTGTTAAGCCGGGTACTCACTGCGTTGTACGACGGTCGCACGACTAAACCGTCGCTCCCTGTGTTTGTGATTGTCAGACGCGATGACAGTCTTCTACTTGTCAGCCGAGGGTTTTTAAGTGATTTCCCTATTGAATCACTAAAAAATAAACCGTCGCTGACAAGTAGACAACTGTCATCGTGTCTGACAATCACAAACACAGGGAGCGACGGTTTAGTCATGCGACCGTCGTACAACGCAGTGAGTACCCGGCTTTAATTTCTTCTAAACTGTCATTGCGAAATTCGCGAAAATGAAGGGCGCACGAACATAAAGGGATCTACAGTAATATGAAGCTAAAGATTGCATAAGGAGACATTTCAACTCTGCACTTCCTCTAGGCCTACAACTTAAATCTACTAAGCAATGTATCATAGATTTAGAATAGTAAGTTGTGCTCAAACACTTTCCTTGATAAACATTCTCATAAACAATAGCTACAGATACAGTAACTTACCTAGAAAGCTTAAGCGTAAGGCTTTTAAAAGCAATGTAAGTCTTCCTATGTATGTGAAGGTCTAAGAATCACCATGAAAATAAAAAATTATCTTTTACCGGTCACATAAAATATATATATTGACAGCTCTTAAAGAGATAAATTTTGGTGTCTAAAGAAGTTGACCCGACAATAAGATGCGACAAACTGTATAGTAAATAAAAAGTTTCTTGTTTGTTCACGGTACAATTGTGTCTGGTCATGACTTGACTTTATTCAGTATACCACAACATCGTAACATTAAACCCTGTAGTAAAATCTAAGTTATTTTCATAAAAGCTTAGTCCTAATATATGTTGACATGTGTCGGCAATAATTGTGGCAGAGACAAGCCAAAGGAGACGTAAGTCGCAAAGCCAGTTTTCCACAATAGACAGAAATTAAAAAATTTTTAAATTTTTTTTCAAATTATATTTTCTTTCAAAAACATAGTTTTTAAAACATTCAACTTTCATACTACATTAACAAGTTTCAAATATTTGATAAAAAATGTTACAAAAAATGCAATTTAAAATGACCCTGGTAATCAATGTATACTGATAAGAATGCAAATGCAGTTTTCTCAAAACTTACATTTTAAATGTTCAAATTTTGATTGTCCATAATTTCGCAAGGAAATACCCTATGAAACTGCTATTTTTTGCATGTTAAATTAAAAATTCATAGTTTCATAATCTATTAATTACTTTATTTTTAATTTTTCGACGTATAACTTCTTTAGCTTGGTTCTGCCACAATTTTAGTCCATGCTGTATTTATTTTATAGAGCAGTTGGGCACATTTCATAGTCCCAACCAAGAGGTCAGGAGTTAAGAATCCCTCTTTTGTGCGCCTGCGCAACACACTTTACTCGCAATGCTTCAGTCTACCCAGCTGTACAATGGGTACCAGCAAATTGCTAAGAAGTAATGGACTAGCATCCATTCAGGGCAGTGTCATTCTCTCATCTGCTTCATGCTACTGAAACTGGAAATAAACTCAAGTTCTATGAGCATCCAGGCTCGGAAAAGGATTTACTTTATTAATTTTATTTAGCGTACAAAACTGAGGCAGTAGTCTTATTCTCCAACTGCCCGTGCACACATATTTACAAGGGTAGAAAACTGAAATAAGCTAATCCGACTAAACTGAGATGGGACACAAAAAATGCAAATCCAGTACTTTATATTATCAATATCATGCGATATGCAAATTACAATGGTCTTTTGCTGGTGTGTACTGCGGTGTTTGTCAGTGTTTTGATAATTTTTTTACTTTGTTCACTTACGTATGTCGTCAATTTGCATAAACTTAGATTTAAAATTCTCTGGTAAACTGGATCAGCACTAACCCAGGAAGATTAAGCCACGGTTGATTCAGACATTGTCTGAAAATTTGAAGTAAATCGGCCAAATATTTTTAGATGTTGGAGTAAACAGACAGAGCATAAATATAATATTGTTGATGGCATAATGTAGATTTTGGCCAAATATGAACAGTTACAGGGGTTTTAATCTAATCCTAAAGGATGTATGTCAATTAAAAAATGACAAAAAAAAATAGATTTTGAAAATAACTTGCTAATTTTGAAGAAATATATATATTAAGGTCATGGCACTAGAAATTGGGACATTAAAAAAAATTGCCTCTAATTTTTCAACATATGATAAAAGTGAGCAAAAAAAAAAACAAGAGGCTGGAATCCTCTATAATTTTGTCATTTTTCAGTATAAAAATATAGATGTCTATTATCAATTTTATAACTTTGCTGTTACTTTGAAATTTGCAAGTTTGAAACTTTATAGTTATAATTTTGTTTGGTCATTTTTAAATGACAGTCCATCTTTTAATCTATCAAAGCCACTTTTGTGAAAGTACAGTAACAATGCTTAGATCACAGATTTACAAACCTTTAGAATTTAATCTATTAGATTTGGCTAAACTCGATGTACAGATGCATGGGTAGATTTAGACACGATCAGTAACAATAAAAATAACATTAACAGGCTTGTAGCAGACTAAGTGTTATTTATCTTCTTTTAAAATCATTCAATTGCAACGTCTACATCATAAATGTAGTATAGATATGCTTAGTGATTTATTTCTAAACGATGCGTAATGTCAAATATTTCAAATATACACATTATGATTAATCTATTATTAATTCAATTCAACAATAATAAATTTCAGCAATATTCAAAATGGAATCAAAATATGACTTGTATGCTTTTGGATTTGAAGTTTTATATTGGAGGGAGGGCAAAAAATGGGTTACCGGTAATTTAAAGACCGCATGATACACATTTTAAAATGGTTTTTGTTGGATTTAATTTGGGTGGATTTTGGAAGGAATGCATCTTTCAATTATAAGAGACAATGGGTGAAGAATGCTAGAATGAAGGATGTGGGAATGTTTTGAGTGAAAGTGGAGGTGAGGCTATTGTCAGAATGGACATTGCCATAGTTCTAATAAGTACAAAAAAGGAATTAAGATGATGATCATAAGATTGGACAATTTTACAAATAAATTTTAAAAGAAAACTGTGTTCCAATTCAAATGTTTAAATGGTTTTGAGTACAGAGGATAAGGAGGAGCAGTCCTTGCAGATAACCTTGAAAAAAGAAGTGTAAGACATCACACAAAGGATAGCTCCGCATTGTGAAACAAGCCTACAATGTTTCTACATGTTTGGTTTTTGAGTTGCACTTGATTGATCTATAAAGGCACGTTTTGGGGAAATAAAAAACAGTGAAAAATCCTGTTAAATTGTAATCTAAATTGTAATTATATTTTACTACAATTCTTAGAGACTTCAGTAAAACAACATTAGTATGACTAGGGTTTAACAGCATTGCACCGCCCGGCTGGGGGAAAGGTAAGGAGTGTAAATTTCAAAGTTGAGGATGTTTCAAGGTTTGGTGTGGGAGTAGTGGTCAAAAGGTATTTTTAAAAAAAGCCAAGCCATGTGACATGGGGTGCCTATCTTCAAACTTGTCGGTCAGGGTAAGATAAAGAGTGTAAATTCCAAAGTTAGGATGTTTCAAGGGAGTAGTGGCCAAAAAGGGGTTTTTTTTAAATCAGACATAGCGGCCAAGCCATGTGGCATGTGGTTGCCCATTTTCAAACTCGTCTGGGATATTTACCTCATAAGTCGATGATGAAAATTTGGTGAGGATATCTTGTGTCTTTCAAAAATTATCATGCTCACAAAAAAAAATTAAGTAAAATAAAAAAAAAGCGATGCAGCCACAGTTCAAATTAATACTTTCAAAAAAACTTTGTCTGGTGCACTCACATTTTTCCGACTATCACCATTTCTTTTTACTAATTATTAGATATAGGCCATTAATTGTTACAAAATTCTTGCAGGGACCTCTTTAAAAACAACTCCCTCTTTTGTCTTTACTAATCAATGAGCATTGATAAAACAACGTTATTATAGCAAACATTTCTATGGTTTTGCTGGTGAAAACTTAGAATCGTGTATAATGTTATCCAAGAATTTCCAGTTTCACTACTAAAGCCACAGTCATATTGGAATTTTTTTTAGTAAAACTAACCAACACCACACTGGCTAGTTTTCCATAAATAGTCCTGTGCGAATAGCAGAGGAAGTTCACCTAGCCATAACTTAACCACCTACTTAGAAAAAACTGACCAGGTTAGATTTACCAATCAGGAAAGTCCAATGCGAACAGCGCAACCTGTGTAAACTTCTCAAGTCATATTATAGAATGGCCTTCATTGGTCAATTGGGCACTTCTATGAGTTATGACCTTGAGTTACATGGTTTATTTTACAAATTTTACCATAGCTTGTGGTAAAACTAACCATGCCAAACTATCCAAGTGCGAACAGTGGTAAAATTTAACCATTTTAAATGTTACCAATTGTCTTTGATACAGCTTAAGACATTAGAGAGAGCCAGCAGGAGAACTGTGCCCATAATACAAAGGTTTTGATATCTTGATTGGGAATCATTTCACCAAGAATATGATATCGTTCTTATTTCTGTACTCATTTACATATAAATATTTTGCATGTATTGGCTATAGTAACAGTATGATTGGTCGGTAGCCTGGGGCCAGAAACATTGATTATGTGATACTTGGTATAAAAATGATTGGATTTTCAATTAGAATTGATTATGATAAACATGGTATATCAATGTATAAATTACAATCATTTGGCATAAATTTTACATTCATGAAATTGAAATTTATACAATTCATTTACTTTTGATTCTCAGTCACCACCTTGGATACTGCGGTTAAATATCAGTTTAGAAGGAGGTCCAGTTAAAATTATGCTGAAAGTAGGGATGTATTGAAATATCCGCCATCGTGTTGGGATTCAATATTTATAAAATTAAGCCATCATCAGGAGTATAATGCATACACATGTATTGAAATTGCCATCATGTTGGGATTCAATATGTAGGCATTTTTACTTTGATGATGACATAATCAATATTGAAATATTGAATCTCAACATGACGGCATGTATTTCAATACTTGGAGTATGCATTATACTTTGATGATGATATAATCAATGTTGAAATATTGAATCCCAACATGATGGCATGTATTTCAATACTTGGAGTATGCATTATACATTGATGATGACATAAGTAATGTTTAAATATTGAATCTCAACATGACGGCACGTATTTCAATACTTGGAGTATGCATTATACTTTGATGATGGCATAATCAATATTGAAATATTGAATCTCAACATGACGGCATGTATTTCGCAATACTTGAAATATGGATTATATTTTTTTATTGGCAATGAATTACAGTTTTCTGACCTTCTGTTACCTAACAACCCACAATTCAGCATAATTAAATATATTGCCTTAGTTTTTTTTTTTTTTGGTTGATTCTTTGAATCACAGTATTTACACAAACACAGATGCATTAACAGAATGGTAGTAATATTTATTTTATTCAGGAGAATATGGCTGACTCTGCTCTCACTTCAACGGTCAAATCTAAATCTAAATAAAAATTAATCATTAATAATAAAAACAGATCAAATTGATCAGTTTGTTCAATTTTCTGGAAAGCTTTTTGAGAGTGTCATGTTTACCTGTATTTACATTGATTTTATGTTTTTGGGACTTCAAAACAGGCTTGGTTTGGCACAAAATATTTGTTTATTTGAGAGTATGTTTTTACGAAAGTTGGCTTTAACAGTGAAATTTTACAAAAAGGAACATAAAATAAATAATTTAATAATAAATATTTAATAAACAACTTATTTTTGTTCAAAATGACTTGTGCATATAGATTATCTTCCTGTTTCATATTAACACAATGTATGAAAAAAACTGTATTTATCTTTAGTCTCACTTAGCTTTTATTATTTAAGTCAGTCATCGTCATTTCTCTCGGTAATGTTCAGACATTGGGGAAATTTAATGTTGTTTACATTAGATAACAACTGTGCAGACTTGTGCTTCTGTGGGTTATTAGTTTGTTTTCGTATTTTTATGATTTCTTTAAGGGACATTACTTCCAAAACTCAGTCACAAATTAAAACATTCTAAATTGTTGCTATTATATGCAAATGAAATACTAATGTACCATATTTATGTCATTGTAATACTAAACATAAAAAATGCAAAATAAGTACAAAATTTTAGTTTTTGGATGGATCCTAAAAAAAATAAAACGAATCTTTATTTGCCGTGCTTTTGTGAACAATCTAAATCTAGTATTGTAACCAATCTAGAGTTAATGTGTGATGTGTGTGCCGTGTGCAAAAATAGCGAGGTTTCGCAAACTTACGAAATACGAAAACGGATACGTCATACTCCAATTTTTGAAAGTTCCTAAATGTGTTCAAAAACATATCAAATTTTCTACCTATGAATTGTTGGTGATTGTTGTAAAATACTGACCAACTGTGACAGATATTTAAGGTGTTCTATTCAAACATTACAAGGATGTATGACGTATCCGTTTTCGTATTCGTATTTCGTAAGTTTGCGAAACCTCGCTAATGGCTCTTTCTGTGGACAAAATAGCCTGGGTGACAACTGTGCGGATACAATCTAAACTGGCTTAGCAATGGGGAATTATCAAAGGAATCGTCTAGGCCTAGCCTAAAAGTGTTCAATAACTTTTTTTAGGTCCGCATGAAGCGGCCCTTACAGGCTCACTCATTTTTTGTTGTTGGTGTTGTTGCGACCACAACTTTAAAAGCATCCAGCGTCGCCAGTTTTGAACAGACATGTTTGAAATTTTGTACACGTAAATTAGACCCCATTCCCAACAAATGTTCATCGCATTTTGTAAGTTACACCACAGGGTGTCCCTAGACTCGCTGAACCTGGTGAGCAGTCGCTCTTCTACCAGAAAAAAGATGTGCAGGTGACGAACCATGCTGATTATTTTATTATATTTTTTTACTATTATCTATTTAGTCACATAATTTGTAGAAAAATGAAGTAAACAGGTACATTTTCAAAATAAATTTTCTATATTTGTGGAGAATTTAAAAGATTTTGAAAGGAATACCCCTTTAAGTTCGATAACAACTGTAGACATGTGCTTATCTGTGGGTTATTAGTTTGTTTTGATATTTTGATGATAGAGATGATCTCTTAAGTTCAGATCAATATCTTATCAAGAGGGTATCTTAAACAACTCAACAAACCAATTACGGAAAATGAAATTACTCAAAAGCTAAACATACCAAATGTATTCATCTTGAAATTCATGTTAATAGGGAGCTTTTGCAATTTTACTGATTACGATTACTTAGGTTTACTTAGGTGATGTACTGGATGCAGGACTTTAAAGTCCTCTATAAACGATAAATTCTGGAATTCTCTAGTTTCTCTTTGTAATTAAATTTTACTGGCTTGTTCTTCCAGAATTTGTCAAGTCCATTCTCAAAAGAATATAATGAGGTTGCTGTCACAACTTCATTCGGAAGTGCGTCCCAATTGTCAACAATACGGTTGCTGAAACAAAACCTTCGCAGATCTGTACATGATTGCTCTGTAGATAACTTAAGGGAGTGTCCACTAGTCCTATCTGAAGTACTCAAGTGCAAGAAATTTAATACTGCAATGTCATATTTATTATTTAAAAGTTTATATGTTTCAATCATATCTCCCCTATATCTTCTATATACCAGTGTGGGTAAACTTAGAGTACGGAGTCTATCAGGATAGCTCAAACCTTTGAGTTTAGGGATAAGTTTGATAAGAAACTGATACATCATATTTCTGTTTTTGTAAATTGATTTGTAGAAAAGTACTGTATCAATCTTTCTACTTGAGAATCGTTGATGTTTGTCGTAAACTACTCATTAACTGTACTAGATATTTAACAGTTTCATTAACGTTCCAATTACGACGTATCCATTTCTGTTGTATTTTGTAAAGCCTCCCATTTAATATAAACCCCCTACTAGTTACTACAAATTTTGTTTGCATAAAATTTGACCTTTGACCTCATATTATGTTTTTAATAACTAGATTATTATAATCCTGATACTAAATTAAAAGGAATTAAATATTCTTTTGATTGATACTAGGATCTAAGAAATTGAGCATATAGAACTGTATTTATGGTCGTTTATATTACCCCCCCCCCCACTCTATTATTTGTGTCTAAAATAATTGTGTATAAAATTAAATAATGCGTAAAATAACACGTTACAAAAGAAAATACAGAATGTTAACTTCAATTTTTCTGTTCACCTTATCTATTGGCACCTAAAAATACTAAAATTAGGTAGGGTTTTTTCAATAATATTTGAACTTTGACCTGCTATTGACATTATTAAATGATTTGATTGTTGTGAACTTGGTCTTAAACTGTGGAGAATCAAATAATCTTTGTATTGATACCAAGATCTAAGGAATTTATCACATAAAACAACACTTATTGCCATTTATATTATCCCCTACCCCATTCTATTTGAAAAAAAAAATGTTGAATTACATTCAAAGTGCGTAAAAAACAAATCTCGGGAAAGAAAATTTTCAATGTTAACATCGATTTTCCTATTCACCGTATCTATTGGAACCTAAAAATACCAAAATTATAGGGATGTGGGGGTGCACTATAACCCCTAGCTGATGGACTATTATTTAGTCTTGTTAAAAGGCACTGTAATATGGCTACTTTACCTACCTACCTACCATAGGCTTAATTTTGAGGTTTTATGGTGTTTACATTCGTTTCATGTTTTTGAGACTTTTCAAAACACTTCCCATTTACCACAAAATTTGGTTTTCAGGAGAGTAGGTTTTAAGAGAGTCCACAGTAGTTTAATATTATCAACTGGTTTAATTTCAGTAATGTCTGCCTTCTTCATTTCTGTTAGAATGCTGTATGTTTGCTTCATGTTACCGTTTGCAATTAATTAATCAATAAGCAAATAATGTAAAGTAATAACATTCTGGAAATGGCTTAATGTGTACTAATGTCGATTCAGATCAATTGCAAACCCATTAGAAATTGACATTCAGAATCTAAACATACCAAATTTAGATTAATTAAACAATGCCGATTAATTGTATTATGAACATATTGGATAGATATATTTCGTTTGAATTAAATTTGTGTTTTGAAATTTTAGATCAATAAATTTAAAAAATTGTGAGGCCATTCTAACATGGTGGGACAAGGGGAGTAGTGATGAATGATTTGACCATAGGCACTTGCATACCAAATTTGATTGAAATCCGCCGACCCCCATCTGGCACCAAAAATTAAATTGGCATGGTTCTTATAGACAATTGCTCTTAATTAAAGAATGGATCTTTTCATGATCAAACTGGAAAAGTTATAGGGTGCTTGATTGTTTTAAAACATTATTTTTGGTATAGTCCTGAGATAGCATAAATACTGTAACACCCACACTTGAATTTAATCTTGAAAAGAGAAATGAGCTTTAAGAAAAGAATGATTTCAAACACATTTTAAAGCAAATAAATTCATGCACAATTAAGTTATATAGAGCCCATGTGATTGATTATTAGTACCGAGTAAAGTGTGAGTCATATGGCCGAGCAGTTAAGGCTGGGAACCGTAAACCGCAGCAAAAACAACAGCAAAGGTTCGAGGCCTACTCACACAATGGTTCCAGTGGTGGAACAAGTCTTCTAGGATAAGGACATTAAACCATAGGTGCACTTAAAAGAACCCATTTCATCTTTCGAGATGAGTAAGGAGTTACCCCGGTGTACTGTTCCACACACATCCCTTCCATGGACAGCATAATATAGCACCAGTTTCTGGCAGCAGGACATGACCCTTAGGGAAGGATAATTTCATTAAATGCATGAACATCATGTCCACAGCGTCAGTGGCAAGTTACAGTAGTTACTTTAACAGGCGCGTTATAAATTTCAAATTATTATTGTTATAATTATTAAAGTATTGCACAATTCATCATTGATGAGTGATTTATACACAATTTAGAAGAATGGCAGAGACAGAGCTCATCATGATACAAGTACTTGTTTTATTTAGTATAGCCTTGTAATTTATTCTCTAATACCTGGAACATGGACATTAAAATCTATATCTATCATTAATTTCCCATTAATAGGTCAGTATGATCTTCAATTGGCCATTGTCCTCGATTGTGCCACTGCATAGATGGTCAGTGACTTGTCCTGTTAGTTTTTTTAAGCTCTTTTATTTTGTAACATCTATTTTGCTAAGGTTAAGTTATTACTGCTACAGCATAAGTATGATACAAAAGAAAAAGCACAATGCATCCCAAGGTTTGAAGGATTATGTTGAGTTTCAAACAGAAAGGTTAATATGCCCATTCATTTGTTTGATGAAATTATTTTTCAAAACTTTAATTTACATATTATAGGTGTTGATCATAACAATATTTACATATATACTTTGATAATAGTTTTAATTGGCACCTTTTAAATGTCTAAGGAATATTATTTTTTCATTGTGTTCAAAAGCACTTTCCTACATAATACTGATTTAATATTAAATTGCATAATTCATACTTATTGCTAATTTGAAGAACCATGTGTTTACTTGCCACTTTCATAAATTATAATTAATTTGCATATTACAGGTGTTGAGTGGAATGAATTTTGATATTAAAATTAAATTGCCTAATCTATACTTATTGCAAATTTAAATAATCATGTGTTTAATTGTCAGTTTCATAACTTAATTATAACTAATTTACATATTACAGGTGTTTAGTGGAATGAAGGTTCAAGCAAGTCAGATGGTCTGTGTAGAGCTAGTAGCCAATGAACGTCAGGGATCATTTCGTAGTGTTGTCTTTCTGGGATGTGTTCGTTATGAAGCTCTCAAGCGCGTGTATGATAATCGGGTATGTAAAAAGTGGGGTATCTCATTTGAAAAAAAGACAGAGGTCATACTATAGTTTTTATTTTACACTCAATTTTCGCTCAACTCTTATTCAATCCAGGTACCGGATGATGCCAAATTGTTGTTGCAAAAAAAAGACACCCAGTCTTATATATTCATTGTTACATTTAAATTCTGGGGAATTTTATATGAAATGCTCGTTTGCTGGCAGGTGGTTTGTCTGGGTACAAGCTAGTCATGGTGTTTGAAATCAATATCTCCAAGAAATAAATCTACCTCCATGTTTTTAAACTCATTTTTCACATTGAAGGCTTGAGCTTTTATTCACCAGTTGGAAACCTGTAAAAAATGCTTGCAATAAATCCTATAGCACAGATTGCTCATTATTAGTATTTTTTTTGTAAATCGTGAAATTCAAATTAAATTCACTTGTAAATCATTTTACAGTCCATTTTCCCAAAACCAAACATGCATAAGCCTGGACTTTACACTAAACTGGACTTTTTTGTAAAGTCCTGAAATCATGAAACCAGTGTAATATACTGTAGATCCCATTATTTCCGCGGCCGTAAATGTTCGCAATTTTAACGTTTCGCAGCTTTTATTTTCGCGATGGGACATTTTAAAAAAAACATAATTTTCGCGATTTTTACCTGTGATTACGTTGTTATTTTTTAGTTGAGGACCATAATGTTAGTGTTAAAACTAGAGTGCTTGTCCGTGATAAACGATGCTTAATAGGTCACTGATTCACCTACCTCAAGGTTTTGAGGTGTAGAATTAGTGCCCTCCATTAGGCCATGGAAGAAATATATTAAGCTCCTCCATGATTAGGCTACGATGGTTTGTTGACCATTGATGGGAAATGGCATTTCAAAAAAAGTGGATTTTTGGTCTTATTCTTGTCGGTAATTTATCTTGCAAATTATTTTTGAAGTTATAAATAATGAACATGTGATTACTGTGAGAAGCATTCAACCCAGAAGTGTATAGCACCACCTAGGTTACAACAAAATGGCAGCCTCCAGTAATCTAAAGTTTTTCGAAAATGATTCAAACTTTGCCTTCAAATTAGGATTTTTTTAACTGACGGATAGGATGACTTTGAAACCATAATTATTAGAATAGTTATATTTACAACATATCTATCTTGGAAGAGTGCCAAAATTATGTTTCCAAAATAAACCTATTTTCATTCCCGAAAATGAAGGGCGTGCGAACACCAAAGGGATCTACAGTAGTTAATGCTGACTCACTTTAAACCAAACTACCCAGAAATCCAAAGATAATGGATGATCCGAAGGGTGTTCAGTTTTTGGAGAGCTCTCATTAGACATTGACCAACCAATTGATACCAGGTTTGGCATCCCAGTTTTGTAGATATTTTCTTCACTCACTAAGGCCGTGTTTCCATAGATTATCCAATAAAATATCATCCAATAAAAATCAATTTTAAAAAATGCAACTGCCCAAACTATTAAGTATAACATAATGCATTGTTTCTTTCAATTGCGCCATTGACTTCCGGTGAATTTTTAGTGATTTCTCATTTCCTCATGTGACACCCACGTTGAAATTGTCACAAAAACAAGATCAAAGATGGACCTAGGGCCAAGGAAATAAATTATCGCATTTAGGTCAATTATCGGATAATTATTGGGGTAGAATTGGATAATTACCAGAGAATGTTTACCTCGTTAGAATAGGTTAAACACCTGTTCTGCAGCACTTTCATTGGATAATTTTTTTCGCAGATTTTTTTTTTCTTCGGAAACACTGCCTAATGGTAAACGATTAAAATAATATACTTAGAGCACTATTTTTTGTTTGTGTGTTCAACTGCAATGCTAATATTTTGTTGGTGTATTTTTTGTGCTTATTTTAACAAAACTATCAAGATTTTTAACCTTTTTGTGTTCTTTACACATATTGTATTTTGCACAAAAATATTAGTCAATTTTTATTATTTTGGATACTTTTGTAGTGATTTTACCAAAAACCACATTTTCATACACTAAAATTTCAAATGATCATATTTTTTGATCTACTAAAGCCTCTGTCACACAAAGTTTAGCACAGTCTTTCTGACTGTTTAGGACTGACCTCAGCGTCCTTATTATGACTCGCGATTTGTTTGTTCGATTATCATGATCTTCACAAGGTCCTAGCTCTGTGTGAGACAGGTTTTACCTTAGTATTGTCATTGAAAGTTTTATTACGGCTTTGTTGAAATTTAAAAAAAAACTATATTTAAATAAAAATTTCCTGCCATGAAACTCATAAGAGTTTTTTTTTCATATTTCTTTTATATGAGTGAAATGTAGACTCATTTGTTTTCTGCTTTTAAATATTCCATCCAAATGTTTAATTATTTTTAGGCAACAATGACATCAAAGATGGTTGAGAAAGTACCGATGCGATTCTTTCAAGGGACACATGGCAGAGTTGAGTTTATTCGGATGAAGGGGCCGGAGGGCAAAGGTCATGCTGAGATGGCTGTTAGTCGATACAGGCGGAGGTTATCGAAGGACGGAAGTTACGAAGAACACAGTACGAGTAGTGAGGGCAGTACATGCAATAGTGTTACCAATTCACCTGAGGTACGGTATTGTTTCATCAACGTTTCCCATGTCAGCTAATTTCCATAGTTTTATCTATGATATAAGCAGCATACTTCTCATATGACGAAGCCAGAACTGTTTTTAAGTCTGATTTTTCCTCTTAAACATCTTAAACATCGTTTTGAATCGTTATAAAAAATACTAAAAATAGCAAAAAAAATGAAAACAATGCAGGATCGCTAAATTTCCACTCTTTACTATGCTGTGCGCAATGAAATTCAAATGGCTTTGCAACAAATTAAAATAACCATAACACAACTTTTCCACTACAATTAGTTAATTTTATTTATATTTTTAATCAACTTAGAACTTCTGAAAAAAATATTAAATGATGAACAAAATGTGAGATATATTTTTAGGCCCAAAATCTGTAAATTCTGACCTCGGGCAATACTGTCTAGTAAGCATTCTATGATCGTTAACAAAATCGTTAAACTTGGACCCATGTTAGCTTTAACTATCTAAATTGTTAAGTTTTTTTACATCAGGATTATCATCGAAAGCTACCCCTTTTTCTGTCAATTGTTGTGAAATTTGTCATTTTTCAAGAATTATGATTGAAAAAGTAATTTTAAACCACCATTTTTGGAGTTTACCATTATCAGAAAAACAGGCTTGTAACTTGTCCTTGATCAGTGATGAAGGTATGTCCCCATATATTGTAATTTGGATGGTGACCTTTTTGCCTTTTTTTCTGCTTTTCACTTTTGCATTATTTTCCTCTCTGTACCACTGATTCCAATCTGCTTGAGATTTGTTAGGAAATTTGCACTCTATACAAAACGCTAATCAATACACTTAAAATTAAATTACCATAATTTCACAAGTAAAAAGCTGACCAATACGATTCAATTTATTGGCTACAATTGCCATCGAAGGGAAAGCATTAACAATTTATAATGCATTACAATTAAATACAATAAATAAAAAAGTAAGTAATATAATTACTTTAATTTATACAGCCTGCCTTAGGTTTGCATTAGATATAATCCACTCATACATATAATCCTATGCATTGGATTCACAAATTCACTAGAGGTATTACACTTTAAATTACCATACCAAGCCTTCTAATTTTAGCAAATATAAAAAAAAGGGCCCTCGAAACTACATTACTTAAAGAAGACATCAGACCTCATTCCTAAACATTTGCTATGCCTGCTGTATAAAACAATTATCGTTCCACAATTTAACTATTGTAATATTGTATGGGGAAGATCAAGCCAACAAAACAATAATAAATTACAAGTGCTACAAA
>JAOTQE010045558.1:0-21260 GCA_025631205.1 Nesometra sesokonis
CTGATTGAAGTGCTGTTTTATTTTTGATTTATTAAGTTTTGTTTTAAAGTTAAAGAGGAGAGTTGCGCCAACATTGGTTGGTGTTTGTATTGTATTGTAGGCCCTTCCGGCCGCCCATAGAAATCGCTCTCTTATCGTTGGTTGTATACACAAGCGCTTGTAGATTTGAGACAGTTTACAATAAAGTTTATCATCACTTTACTAAATCGTTTTATGTGTCAATTGTTTGCGATTCAGTGTCATTATAATTACTGGCGATGGGTACAGTAGACTGGTAGCCATGGGTACAGTACGCTGGTAACTACTGTATATGGTACAGTAGGCTGGTAGCCCTCTCGGATCCGCGCCTGCAGTAGGCTGGTAGCTACTGTATGGGGTACAGTTACCTGGTAGCCATGAGGTACAGTAGGCTAATAGCCATGGGGTATAGTAGGCTGGTAGCCATGGGGTACAGTAGGCTGGTAACTACTGTATATGGTACAGTAGGCTGGTAGCCATGGGTACAGTAGGCTGGTAGCCATGGGTACAGTAGGCTGGTAGCCATGGGATACAGTAGGCTGGTAACTACTGTATATGGTACAGTAGGCTGGTAGCCATGGGTACAGTAGGCTGGTAGCCATGGGGTACAGTAGGCTGGTAACTACTGTATATGGTACAGTAGGCTGGTAGCCATAGGTACAGTAGGCTGGTAGCCATAGGGTACAGTAGGCTGGTAGCCATGGGTACAGTAGGCTGGTAACTACTGTATATGGTACAGTAGGCTGGTAGCCATGGGAGTCGGATCTAGGATTATAGCAGGAGAGCTTTTCCACCATCTGTGTTTTAAATTTTACAGGCAAATAAGTGTTATTCCACCAATTTTAAGTGGTTTCATGAACGTCCGTTATGTATTTCTTCGATGTTCATACATGTTTTGAGTTAATTTTGAGTTCCATAAACAGTGGTAGACCATGATGTAAAAAAAGTAGACATTTTTTTTTCATCTGGAAGCGCGTCCCCTTCTTCTTTGGTATGGGCATGGAACAACTGACACAAAGAAATATAATGCCAATAAAATATCCTTGAATTTGGAGGGTGAAGGGAATACTTACTATCCAACTTAGAAACCACATTATCAATTTGACACTGCTTAGTATAGGAGTCTTCAATAGTGGGGTCATAATCTGACACAAAATACGACTGAAAAATATAATGTTAAAAACATGTTATCAAATTGTTTAAGTTTGGTTTAGTAAAAATATAATGTTAAAACATGTTATCAAATTGGTAATGTTTGGTTTAGTAAAAATGTAATGTTAAAAACATGTTATCAAATTTGTACTGTTTGGTATAGTAAAAATATAATGTAAAAAACATGTTATCAAATTGTTTAAGTTTGGTTTAGTAAAAATATAATGTTAAAAACATGCTATCAAATTGTTTAAGTTTGTTTTAGTAAAAATATAATGTTAAAAACAAGTTATCAAATTGGTAATGTTTGGTTTAGTAAAAATATAATGTTAAAACATGTTATCAAATTGGTAATGTTTGGTTTAGTAAAAATGTAATGTTAAAAACATGTTATCAAATTTGTACTGTTTGGTATAGTAAAAATATAATGTAAAAAACATGTTATCAAATTGTTTAAGTTTGGTTTAGTAAAAATATAATGTTAAAAACATGCTATCAAATTGTTTAAGTTTGGTTTAGTAAAAATATAATGTTAAAAACAAGTTATCAAATTGGTAATGTTTGGTTTAGTAAAATGTAATGTTAAAAACATGTTATCAAATTTGTACTGTTTGGTATAGTAAAAATATAATGTTAAATACATGGTATCAAATTGGTACTGCTTGGTATAGTAAAAATATAATGTTAAAAACATGGTATAAAATTGGTACTGCTTGGTATAGTAAAAATATAATGTTAATAAAACATGGTATAAAATTGGTACTGCTTGGTATAGTAAAAATAATGTTAAAAACATGGTATCAAATTGGTACTGCTTGGTATAGTAAAAATATAATGTTAAAACATGGTATAAAATTGGTACTGCTTGGTATAGTAAAAATATAATGTTAAAACATGGTATAAAATTGGTACTGCTTGGTATACTGTAGTAAAAATATAATGCTAAAACATGGTATCAAATTTGTACTGCTTGGTATAGTAAAAATATAAGGTTAAAACATGTTATTAAATTGGTACTGCTTGGTATAGTAAAAACATTTTTGGCAGGTTGTTGGCAATTTCGGATAAGAAAAAAAAAGCACATTGGTCTGCCCTATTTTGCATCCTATTTGCCTTAAAAAGCAACCTATACGTTGTATTTATTTCATGTAAATTGTAATCATTTATGCCAATTTTCGCCTCATTTTGGGGGTTTTAGGGATATGCAAGTCCGAGTTTTTTATACATTTTTTTATTAATTCTTTTTGAAAAATGAGAAAATGTGATGTATGAGCGAGAAAAAAATTGGTTGTTTGTTCAAAAATTTTCAAGAGAGCTTATTCAAATTATAAGAGGCATGATGGTTACTTATTCAAAGATGAATATATACAGTACTGGTTGTTTTGTATTTGGAGATGCATTGCAATTATTTACAACTTGAAACTCAATGCAAATGCAGAATACATTAAGAGTAATGGCTCATTAAATTTATTTATTACATAGTTAAAATCATAAATTAAACAACATTGATAAATGAAGTCAAAACAAAAAAAAATGTTGTTTCCTATCACTTTGTTAAAATTTGAGGTTGAAAATGTTTTCTTTTTCATAGAAACTAAACCAAACAGGTCTGTTTAAAGATTCTTAAAGATGACGTTTTTTATGTACCACAACCATTACCACCAAGTGATTTAATTAAAAATACAGATGTCGGAATATGCATGAATGAACAAAATAAAATATATACCAAATTCCTTATTCTCAATTAAAAGTGAGTCCTATTGTTGTCAATAGGATATCAAAGTGAATGCAAATCATTTCTTTAAGATGGTATGGTTTTGGTCTTGGTCAATCACAATTTAAAAAACAACTTTATAAGGAAAATTTAAACAGAAAACCTGCCCCTTCAGTTTTGTAACTTTCAGGGGCGGGAGATGACAGGGAACAAACAAGATTTTCAGAGATAAATAAACAATAACTTTTAAATTAAATAGTAAACCACGTCAGTACAGGATTAATTTTTTATTCCCAAAATATTTATAGTCTTTTTACAATGACTAAGTTCCTTATAGCTAGGGCCCACTAATATCAAAACAAAAAACACCCAAAAAAAAAATGAATGCAAATTTAAAATGCCCAGTATCATACTGTACTGTACTTTTGAGCAAGTTTAAAAAAAAAAACTTTTGCATTTCATTCCAAAATCTACTACCATCATTTATTCAAATATTGGTAATTGTACAATGTGTTATTATACAGTATTTGCAGTAGGATCCTTTGAATTTTAATTTTTAATACATAAAGTTTTTGTTTTAATTATAAGTAATTAATAATCAAGATTAAATAAATTCATTCAGATGACAGCATGCAAATATTTACAACCAGTGTACAATACAATAAACAATTTCAGACATTTCTAAGAGAAGTTTGTGCTTACTGACTCTATGTAAATAAAAGTTGTTTTTAAACTAAAAATAGCATAATTTGCCAACAAGTATAGAAGATTAACACCTAGAGGTTCACATTGCATGAAATTTCTTTGACGAAAGCTTAGTAGGAATGTCATCATCTCATACAGTTTTCTTAAAAGGTGATCCAGCTTGCATTGCTCTCGTTTCAAAATCCTTTCATTTGAAAATTTTTGAGACGACAAAAAAAAAATTACACTTTATACTTTTTTTAAGTTAATGACAAATTTATGGCCTTGCTTGTAATAAACAATAGCTACAAGGTATATTGTACATGAGTCATTTCACAAGGTATGACAACTTAGGTTGGGCCTACGGTACAATGGGACACTATTACAATTGAATCACGAAAATGTTGTTTATGATCACTATTATAGTACAGTGGTAATTTATACACACTTACATAAACTTAATCTTACTTTTTAATCTCATTAACACATTTTAATGTTTCTTTATAGTACTTATTTAAATGTACCTTGCCGCCATTTTATGATTGTTAGTGTTAATTTATATCGAGCAACCCAATTTGCTTTAAACTTGAACTTCATTAAACTATTTAAAGTTTTAATTATTTTATTGATATCCTACGAAAGAAAAGTGCAAATTCAATGTCAACCAATTAAAAAATAAATGTAATTGTGATTTCTGTCATAAAACATGCAAGTCATCAAAGGTACAAAATTTAAAAAAATATAACTGTTTCTCTGCCATGTTTGAAATGCTAGGGGTTTTTTTTTGTTTATTTGAAACTAATAATAATACCAAAACAGCACATTCACATGTTACTGTATTAAAAATAATAGGTATATTCTCTAATTGTGTTATACCTTGAATCATCAGGAAAATGTTGTTTACAAGGCGTTGTTTTATTTTATTGAAATCCTGTAAAAACGTGCAAAATTCAATGTCAAGCAATTTATAATATAATTTAATTGTTAATAGCAATTTCTATCAAAGTCATCGATGGTTAAACAAAACATATAAAAATTAATGTTCTTTTCCTCTTCTGTTTGACATTGTATACAGGATAACCTTTATTCAAGCAAAGTTTTGTTTTGTGAGTTGGATATTTAGCTACAGTATTTCTAAAATTAATAATTGGGCTAAAAATATTTGTAATAAATTTTAATGGGAACTGTTAATCATATGACAGCAGAAGAGGTCAAACAAGTTTAATTTAGGCCTAATGTAGGATGGGTGGAATGAGAGCTATGCCATGCTTAAACCAAGCCATGAGGTTTTGGGAGTGCCAATGTTATAAGTCATGAACAAAAATTGGGAAAAGCCAGGTTTGAATCTAAAACTGGAATTGAAAGGTGAGGTGAACCAACATGTTAGGGTACAGTACCTCACAACCCACGCAGCTGTGAAGTGGCAGTGACAGATTTAGTTGCTGTCAGACACAGCTAAAATTAGACCATATACCAATTCCATTTCACTGATTAGGGGTTCATCAGACCAGAAGGAAGTGCCTATTCATGCTATTGACTGAGAAATTTGTCAGACTATTAAGTGTGGAATTGCTCCCAGGATTTTCTGTAGCTGTCTGACCAGTTTGTTCAAGAGTTTGCAGCATGTACTGTTTGATCATCAATTTTTTGTTAGGTTTTCCAGTCAGGTTACAGAGAGGCAAATTTAGCTTTTACTCTGTATGACTTTGATTCATAAACTCTAAAAATAAAACATTCTTATTACAAATAATTTATTCCTTGCCAGCATTCATTGAAAGTTTGGTTGCATAGGATTAAAATAGAAATCAAATCAGTGGTTGTGAAAAACTTTTATAATCCTAGAGAAACTAGTAAATTCCGGAAGAAAACTGCTCAAGGAGCTCAGCAGGGAAGGAAGCCAAAATTTCTCGATACTCCAGAACAATTCCTGGAGACATGGAGGAGCTGTCTACTCTGTTTCAGAAAAATTTGGACCATGGCCAATTAACCTTAGTTGAGAGATGATCGACCAAGGTAAGGGGCCAATAACACAAACAGAGGAGACAGTATATCTACATATTATTCAGAGAAAATTATTTCCAGTTAAAAATATAAACAATACAAAATTTTAACAATTATGCAACAAAAAGTTATCATTGAGTGGTAACAGATGTATTCTACTGTATCAATTGTTGCATTATGGATTTATGACAATGACAGGGTCTTACTACCAATTCTGCTTTTACCTTGCAATGGGATTTGTAACACAAGGATAGGATGTACTGACAAATAGACAATCTAATTGACTGTATCTGTTTATTCTTTAAAGGTTATAAAATTTGCAATGTTGATGAGTATGTAAAAAGTAACAATTTTATAAAACATACAGTATTCTTGAAACTGGCTAAAATGGATGGTTTTTTGACTGGTCTGATGTTAATTTCATTTTCACTGGCCTGGTAATAAATTGAAACTTGAGTAGCAATATTTTGGAGACTCTGTAATTATAGTTCTAGTTAGTAAATAAAGCTAATTTAATTTAAAAAAAAAATTTAATGAATCAACTACCGACTGACTGACCAATTATTGAATTTATTTAGAAATTCAAACAAGATTAAATAAAACTAACGTTAAAAAGACACTTCTATCATGATTAACCTTAACACCATGGCAACTACCGAGCAGTATCTGTACAATTCCTCAGAAAATAAAAATCTAGAAATTAATTTCATCATTTGGAAATTAAACTCTCTGATAACTATTGAATCAACAACTTAACATCCTGCCTGAAGTCCAAGAATAGCCTAGTCTAAGCATTAAGTCATACTAAACTCCACCAGCAACACCGGCAGCCACCAGAACCTAACAAATACAAAACCTCACCACATAATATAAGAATAACATTAAAATATACATTTTAATGTTATTTTTTGAGAAATTCTTTAAAAGTCTGGATGATTAATGCTGGATTATACTCTACCGCTCAATTTCTGTCACTATGATTACACTCCTGAGATGCCAATTGAGCATCGATTGTTTCAACATTAACATCTAGATTTTCCAACAATTTCTCAAGGAATTTAAGCTTTGAAATATAAATTGTTATTTTTTAGCAATTTCACAAATTCATTTGTTTTGTAGGCTCTGGTAGTCTTCGGTGATTCTCCAGTGGTTGCCGGTGGTGTTTAGTAGGACCCCTGATGTTTGCTTCTAGCTGTAGTGTTTAAACACCCAGGCACCCAGTGAGACCCGGAGCGCCCGGTGAAGACCAAGGAAAAGACATAGAATAGATACAGGTACCCTTGCCTATACTAACTTTAATTAAAATATTGAAAAAGGACCTTTTGTGCAAGCTTTGCCAGAAAATTTCACTTGCATAACTTTCCCTATAAACAAAAATATGACATGCAGCTATTGACATAACAACTTTTCTTCAACACTGTCTGTTTCCATGATAAAATATATTTCCCCAATGTTTTTCTGTCACAGTGTCAGTTAAAAGAACTAGGCCTACTGTACACTGCATTGTGATATAGATTCTAAAAATGCACAGATCAATTTCCAAATATAAAAGAAACTTTTAGTATATCTATATTTTATTAACACTTTAAAATCAAATAATCTTGGATGATGAAATCTGGAGCGCACCTCCAGAAATCTATCACACACACACACTCACAAACACACACACACACAGGTGCTCGATTCAAACCAAACCGCGTGTCACACTCCAGGATCAGCCGAATTGGGTCACCAGGTGCTCAGGGTATCAGCCGGCTCTTTTTTTAATTTTAGTATGACCCTGTTGAACCAGCAGTACCTCACTAGGCCTACTGTAGGTCCTATTATTAGGTTCTTTATTGTATCAAAAAAAAAAAAAAAACAAATCAAAGCAATTGATGGCATACATTGGGAGCCAAGACAATAGCAATGCAAATCGAGAACCCCGCCCCCACCTTAACTACACCCACCTTGAAGAAAGACGTATCAGAGGTGATCAAATTGAGACTTATAAGATTCTCCATGGTTTTTAAAATATTTGTTTATCTGATTTTTTTGTCTTACATGATGGAGTCCATTATAGGAAAGGTCATAATCTTATAATCGATAAACGTAGATTTTAGGGCTAAGAAGAGTTATAAATACAAACATGAAACTACTCCTTACCACAACATGTCATTAACAGTCCATCCATCTCAAACTTTAAAACTATGACATTCACAAAAAGTTTCATTTGAGAGGAGGCAGCACCAACGAGTTTTAAACTCATTTCCTCCTTTATTCACCACTAAGCATCACTAAAGGTGCACCCCCTAAATTAAAGGTGCACCCCCTAAATTAAAGGTGCACCCCCTAAATTAAAGGTGCACCCCCTAAATTAAAGGTGAACCCCCTAAATTAAAGGTGCACCCCCTAAATTATGAAACCAACTCCCTGATGGAAACAATAACATAGTGAAACAAATAATATAAAATACAGGAAGCTGATGACAATCATTGACTTCAACGGCTAATTCGCCTATTTTACGTCTAGGGCTAGGCTACTAGGTAAACTGTTTATATTTACCTGTATAAATTGTATGGTAAGGGCACTTTTGCCAACGCCTCCACCGCCAACCACGACAACTTTGTGCATCTGCTCGCTCCCACCTCCGTTCGACGTCCCGCCGGACATTCCTCCAATGCTAGGCCTAGCTTAGGCTACTTCAATTTATTAAACCATTAAGACAAAATGACTAATATTTACGTTTATGAGTTGTTCAATTACTACCAAACAGGCTCCTATATTGTACGTAAATGCTACAACAGTTAAAAATCGAATTGAGCTTTTATCAGGAAGAAGTAAAGTTGGTCCAGCAATTTTCAATCACTTCGCAAACAGCCGGGATTTGCGTTTACGAGAAACCGGAAGTAACACGGAAATTACTGTGTTATTCAAATTAAATCATGGATATTCATAAGCTATCGTAAAACTTTTAATCGATAATTATCAGCTAGGCCTAGAATATTAATTATCCAAAATAATAAATCTTTTTAGGCTCCTTCACTTGATAAATTTATAGAGTACTATGTTTTCTTATGTATCATCAAGTGTAACAAATAAAAGGAAGAAAGAATAATGTTCATGTGTATTTTTTAAAAGTTAGGGTAACAAAATTATATTTTTGTGAACCAATAAACAAACAAGAATATATTCTATCTCAAAGAAGCCTAAAAAATAATATATGAATCAAAGATTATAGATTTTATTATCTCTATAATCAAGATGAAGCTGGTTAATTTAACCACAAGTTCCTCCTGAAACCTGATCTAAAACTTGAATAGTTAACATTTCTTCTAAAATGCAAAATAAGAGTGAAGACTTGTTGGATGGAATAAACCGAAAAACCGAAAAGAAGTTTAGGATTAATCCCTAAAAAAGGAACGCCTAAGCTTCCACCAATTTTTGTAACGAGGCTTATTCTATAAATCCAACTGTTTCTTTGAGTCCTTTTCTAAAGATTCACTTAAAAAATACAAATACTTTGTATGACAAATATTTTTAGTAACATTTTAGACGAAAAAATACATACGGTATTTCACAGGGCCGGCGGAAGCGGGTGCCGCAGGAGCCCGGACCCGCCACTTTTTGGCGGAACATAAATTTCTACGCAGATTCCTAAATGTTCAAAATGACAGAAATACACTTTAAGTATAGTGTCATTTTCCAGCATCTAAAAATCCAAATTTCTTAAAATTTTCTCACCTCAGATTCAATCAGGGGATGAAAAAAAAATCCCGAGCCGTAGGCAGACCTTCGATCCAGGCCCATTGCCATCAGTTCACAGTTTTATTAGCTTCGTTGGATCTGCCTTGCAAAAAGCAAGAAGAGGACTTGTTATTTTCTCACTTAATACATGACTTAATACGTAAGAGGTACTATACTGTTTTTTTAAGCGTATCGATTTCTATTGGTTGCATAAATAAAAACTAACAAAATTAATATACTGTACTGTGTAAATCTGTGTAAATGAATAAATTGTGGATTCACGTTACCCAAAATCAATCAGATCAGACAGACGGGTGCACCCGTCATCAATCAACAAAAATTAAAAGACTAATAATTGTAAAGAATAAACAACTTGTCCTCATATATTTTTGAGTGGTGATCACTACTTTTTGACTGTATAGTACAAGATGCTCTGTATCAGCGTCTAGAGGTTTATCATTTTCAAAACTTTTCAATGAGAGGGGATGACCTTTAAAACGGAACATTTTGATGGATTCTAATGTGTCTTTAGCATAGGCAAAATTTGCGGGGCCTTCGGTTCATCGAGCCCGACCGGGGGTCCTCGGCGGTCCCCTAGCCACATCCTAAAATGCTCGCGTTAGGTCTGAACTTCGAAACCAAGACAGGCTGATAACGGGACATCATTTTGATGGACTCTAATGTGTCTTTTAGTTTTAGCTTATAAAATAACGCAAACAAAATTCCGGGACCTTCAGCCCCGCGGCCCCATAGCCCTCAGCCAAAAATTGCTCTCTTCTCCGAACTTTAAAGTCCGAACTTTAAAACCAAGACAGGCCAATCTAGAAAACGGGACATTTTGATGGACTCTAATGAGCCTTTTAGCCTATAAAATAACGCAAAATTTTTCGGAGCCTTCGGCCCTTGACCTCGATCGGAGGCCCTCGGCGGCCCCCTGGCTCCAGCCAAATTATCTCGCTTCGCTCGCAAGTCCGAACTTCCAGCCTATTGCTCGCTTCGTTTTGCAAATCTTACCCTGCACCCTTCATTGCATCCTGGTTGCGACCCTGTTTACTATATTCATATGAGTATTTATTCCGATTGTGCATATCTATTGCATAATACGGGAGATAGCCTAGGGTTACTAAAAAAAACCCTCTCATTGGGTGTTTTTATCACGTAAAAACGTGTATTTTCTATAACGTAAAGAGAAAAAAAAATTGTATTGTCCCTCACATATTTTTGAGTGGGGATCCCCTCTTTTCGACTGTATATATAGTCCAAGATGCTCTGTATGAGCGTCAGAGGTTTATTATTACCCACCCCATGACGCAGTCAGTCTTTCTGTGCTCTTCCCACTAAAATGGATCTGGTCTGTAACCTCCCCCCCCCCGCCATTTGATTTTTTTTATCCGCCCCTGGTCCCACTCACTTTCAAAAACGTTCCGCCGGCCCTGTTTCACAATGATAAGCAACACATCAATGGCGGAGGTGGCTGGAACGATCTAATGAGAAACTAGCAAGCAAGCAGATGAGATTTTAATAGCAAACTGATGGCAATAGGCGTGGATCCTGAACCCGCCTAGGACCCCCAAAAAATGTTTTTCTACAGATGCCTTCTGATGAACTTCCAGAGGCTCAAAGTGTGCAATTTTTCCAGCTGCAGATAATACTGCCAAGTTAAAGATCAGTTGTTAATTACCTTTAGAGGCTCGAAACTTACATGTAGGCCTATATTTTCTATTTTTAGGGTCAATTATATAATATTTTCATTTTTCGTCTCCCCGACGAAAATGGTCAATCTTCTCCGACGTGGGAGGGGGACTTTACTTTTGAAGTTGAAAATATTGAAATATAGCTTCTCTAGGTGTTAAAAATGGCACTCTAAGACTTCAAAAGGGTTATATTTATTTTTTTAGCTAAAAAGGAGCACCTCAATATTTAAGGGGAATGAGAAGGGGATGAAGTGGACGCCGTCGACTCTCTCCGGTTTGCTCATTAGCTATTTTAGTCAATATTTTTCTCATTCAAATAAGTGGGTGGCTAGTCACTATATTCATCCCTAATCTGACCCCGCCCTTTCCATTTCATCCTGGCTGCATCCCTGCTTGTAAATATACATTGAAAAGATTAATTACATTTAAATATAATATTAGACCAATAACAACAGTTTTGAGAAGTGCAAAGCTAGCAATAAATTAACTCTACCCATGAAGTACTTTCGACAAACCTAGGATCTTTGGACAAACTTCATTGCTTTATGAGGGCGCAATGTATGGTTTAAGAGCCATCGGATTTTATGATGTTTGCTGTACACATGTCGTCTATTGTGTGTACGCACTGTTCCATCATGTAACACATTATACTGTAATTAAAAACTGTATACATAAAAATATATCAAAACATTAATTTTTTTTTAAATATATTAATTTTATATATTTTAGATAAAACAATATTACACTTTAAATATAAATCAGAAGATACAGGTACTGAAATTTACTAGTTATCGTTTCCAAATTAAATATTTGGCCAAAAATATTGTACGTCGCTTTTTGTCATCATATCAGTAAAATTGCCATCGACAGGGGCGGATTATGATAATAATAATGATAATGATAATGATAATGATAATAATAATAATGATAATGATAATGATAATGATAATGATAATGATAATGATAATGATAATAATAATAATAATAACAACAATAATAATAATAATAATAATAATAATAATAGCGCTGCTCTTCGACAGCATTTAATTCGTTCAATTCTGAATAATTGAATTTGTACACCACATTGTACAAATTAAAAAAGATGTAAAATACAAATACAATAATTATAAATAAAATTTAAAACATGCAAATAAACCTACTTAAAATATCACATTTATCATACTACTTTTCATTATTATTATGAGGGGAACGGACCAGCCCCCCCCCCCTCATTTCGGAAAGTAATAATATCAATATAGTAACTTTGTTTAAAAACGAAAAATAAGCAATCAAAGACAAGAATTGATCCCTTAAAACCCAAAATTTCCCGGGGGAGCATGCCCCATGGAGTCTTCTAAAACTTTGACTCTCTACCGACCTTGCCTAAACTATATTTTCACGATAAGAATTTACATAAAATTGCCCGTTCACAAGAAGGTGTTCTTCCACGAAGTCATGATCACAATAGATACATGTAGGCCTAATTTGAATAGAAGTGGAATATGTATTAATACATATGAATAAGTATATTAATTTGTATGCAAAATTCATTCAAAAAAGGTCAAAGGTAAAAAATGTTACTTCCGGTCATTTTTATAAAAAATGTTCCATTAAAGTTAATAGCAATATGTATATTCTGAACAATTTGACACCAAAATGAAATGTCTACGATTGCAGAGATACAGTGCATTTATAAGAATTTTGTTTTTGAAATGAAAAAAATTGAACAGTCCCCATGTGAAATTTGATTTTCCTACGTTTGATTAGTCAAAATCTACTTTAAAAACTTTGGTAGGAAAAACTGTTTGGATTTTTACAATTTGTGACCAGTTTATAGGCCTAGGCTCCCTACACCCACGTAGTGAAATGAGTGAACGGTGGGAATTTAATAGCGGAAAAAAAACGAAGTTTTTTTTCTTGTCAGAATAAAAAGTGGGGATACACCCACCACCGTCAGCGGTTTAAATTTCTCTACCATCTCTTTAAAAATGTCTGGATTCTCCACTGCATCAGTATGTATCCACCTATTTGGTTGTGGTAAAAATGAAATGGAATCGCCCACAGTAAAACGAACTCTGAACTTCACTACGGCATTTCAACTCGGCCAAGTGGAACGACAAATAAGTACAAACTTAACTTTCCCTAGCACAACTAGCTGGAAGCAACAGGTCTACGATTATAAATTTATCAAAATATCATAGGAAGCTTTATATAAATGACCCTCTAGATGCATTCATGGTTTTTCCGAAACTTTCGTAAAAGTATTATTCTAACACAGGTTTGTAAACAGTTCCATACTTGTTTAGGGTATTCTTGTTTAGTTGTGAAGGCCACACTCACTAGAATAAGCCAGGACCGGAGATAGTTGGGAGTGCACACGGTAATTGTTCACTTGAAGAGGGTCATGGTTAGGTGAATTGGCGGATCAAAAATAATGTTTGTTTAAAAGGCGTTATACTTTTGATCTACCAATATAGTTTTAACCAAATCTGTTATACGTGGTTTATTATCTATTGTATGTTTCTATTTAAAATGTTCAATATCAATTTTAAATTTTAACAATGCCTAGGCCTAGATTGTGACTTGTTAAAAGAATATTGCTGATGAAAGGTATAGTAGGCAGTAATCTAGTTTCGTGCAATACTGTACTGTAAGTGTTAGAGCTAGCCCCGCTAGCATCATGATATAGAGAGGCAGACACTCGTAACAGTTACAATAATCCAGGATCCTAAAATCCTAGTGTTGATACTATTTATTTCAACATTCGAAATTTAATTCAGTCATTATATAAAGTATCAAGAAATTTGTTCTTATGATGTTTACTTTAAATAGTATGATTTCATACAGTAAAATTTTGTTGTACTGTAGGCTGGTTGTGAGGGCTTGATTTTTTACTAGCCCAGTGTACAATGGCTAGTGAAAACTGCACTGGGCTAGTGAATACAAAGTGTCAAACAGTCATTTTTACACATTGTACATTAAGTTGTCACAGACATGGGCTAATAGAATTGCTTGTGGGCTAGTGAAATGTAAAGTCAACTTGCCCAGTGGACTAGTCAAAACAAAAACAAAAATTGAGGCCTGCTGTCTACTATTTAGCAGTATGGTTGTTTTACGTTAAAATTGAGGACATTGATAGAGACCAGTTTTTTGAGCTAGCTGGGAAAACGGTAACAAGGGGCCATTTGTATAAGTTAAGGAAACAGTATGCCAGTTTAAATGGTAAGAAACATTTTTTCTCCCAACGGGTGGTTGAAGGATGGAATGCTCTTCCTGCCTACGTTGTGGAATCGAAAACGACCTTACAGTTCAAGAAAAATTACAATATAAAAGTCGAGGGAGGCTATTCAGGGGCCACACAAGGCCCGCCAGCCTCTGTCACCACTCAAATTGAGTGGCGGTATGGTGAGTTATGGTGAGTTACAAAACTGCTTGTCTCTGGATATCTAGGTCAGATATATGTGGTGATTGAGACTCACTTGGGTGAGACTTACTATTTTGTTCGCTATTTTACTGTTAGTGCCTTTAATCATCATTGTATCATGCATTGTATTTGAAACATGATAAACTATCAAATCTAATCATCTATTATATCACCTTCCATACAAATCTATTAATAATAGTACTAGATATAAAGTGATTAGAGTTAAGATCAAGTACAATTTATGTACAGTATTACCAGGAAGGTATATATAAATTTACTATAATTAGAAAAACTAAATGACTTGCTAATTTCTTACTAAGTATAATTCTCACGCTTATATTTATTAAAAAAAGCATTGCTGTCTGGGACCTTCCATGGTTGTTGATCTGCGGCCAACTTGGCAACAAGAAATTTTTAAGAACTTTTTACGAACAGTTTAATCAGGGAGGTATAAAATATCTATTTTATACCTCCCTGGTTTAATTTGTCAAAAGTTGGCCATAAGTTTACATTAAATCATTTTTTTTCTTTTTCTTCTACTAATGGCATAAAGTTTACACATTTGATACGTTTATAAATCTAACTTTCAAATCTTAAAATCTTTGATGAATTTATGCTGTTGTGACATTAGAGATGTTTTGCAAGGAGTAAAGTGATAAAAAACAGTGAGGGATATGCTACATTGTTATTTTCCCTAGAAAAGTTATTCATAAAGGTATATTAAATAACCAAAGTGCATTCATAGTGACAATAGATTGGCCTTGATCTTTCCCATGGTCTATTAGGAACGGTGAATAATTTATACAGTATGCAAGAAATACAATAGAGTGGCCGTTACAAATATCTATGACAAATTTGTTGAGTCTGTAGGTATTTGTAAAATATGAAACACAATATTTAACTCATCAAACACAAAGCTACAAACCTGAATCAAAGCATAGTTTAAAAAAACTGATAATAATGTTAAGTAATAAAATCTACTTTTCCCATTAGGGTTAAATTTAAATGTCTTTAAGTTTTTAACCCAAATATTCAACAAATCATGACAATGTTAATTGTGATTTGGTGAGTTGCAAAGCCTTCCAAAGTTATCTGTTTTATCAGAATACATATTTTATCTTTCCAATTAACAAACCATTTAGGTTCCTGTTATCCATTATACTTTTATGTAGTCCTGTTTATAATACTGTTAGACATCAGATCTCTATTTTAAAAATGGTATTTACCCTGAAAGGTGTATAAAGGCATAACAAAAGCACTGATTATAACAATAGACTGGCCATGATCTTTCTTATGCTCTATTAGGGACATTAGATTTAACTGAATAAATATAATGTATCCAAGTGTGGGTAGTAAATGATTAAAAACAGTATTTTTACCTTTTCCAGAGGTGTAGGGTGGGTGGCAGATTGAATTTAGGCTGGGTGGAAAACCTTAAAATAAGTTTAACGGTGGTTGGACAATTTTTAGGGTGAGCGGCCCCACCCACCTCTGCCCAGCATACCTACATGCCTAAATTTATATTGTGGAATGTATAGTTTTTATGATTTTAGGTTGGTTTGGCATTCATTAAGGAAATTATGAAAAGATTATATTTAATAACTGATTAATCAGATATGCACATTTAAAGCTCCTCATAATAGAGATCAAGATTGTTCATGAAAGATTGTCTGAGTTGTGTCAAAGTCTGAATAATATTGAATAACATAGCTATTGTTTTACATGATCTAATTATATACAATGGGATTTTGAGGAAATTTATTATTGAAATATAAAACAAGGAACGTCCTGTAAACACACTCCCACCTCGCCTACACAATAATATAGTATTGATTTGAACTTATGTGATAATATTAATTCTTATTTGTAAATAGTGTTGTCTCATCTATCCGTTAAATTGTTTACAATAAAAAATAAAAACAATTATGATTATACTTAAAAGTATTATTTCTTTTGTTATTTTTAATGTTTTTTCTCATGGAAATGGGAAATAGTAAGTTAAAATATTTTGACTTGTTCATTTTGACACATTCATATCTTTCGACTTTACATAATCTATCTAAACAGTAGATAATGAATTACTATCTTGACTTGTAGTTTGTTGTGAAGACTTATGTGGGTTGATAATCACACAATAAAATGTACCACAATCATGCATTGTAGCCAAACTATCATACTTTTGACCCATATAGCATCTAGGATTTATGCTAGGCAAAATTTCAAAAGTCTAGCATACTATGCTCACTCTAACCATTCACCAAGTTGCCAATGGCTACTGGAATTCTCATTTGGCTAAAATAAAAATGACCTCTTTCGCCAAATTGGCTAAATGAAAATCCCATGTCCATTTTGCTTTTTAAAAAGTTGGCTAAAGAATTAATAAATTGGCTAAACAAATTGAGAACCTTTAGCCAATTTGGCTAAGAAAAAATTGACCCATAGCATAGCTATAGCAAAATTTTGCGAAAATAGATAAATCAGAAAATCCATATAATCATTTCAAATTATGTTTTTATAAATATTTGTTTTCTTTTATTCAGAATATGATTTTGTGAAAAGGATTTTCTTACATTTTAACTGATTTTTCTCATGCGTGGGAAAATATCATGTATGTGTAATATGTGCGTCTGAATAAGTGTGAGACTATTAACAGTCATGTACAAACTATTTTTCTTTTTTTAATTATATAAAATTCAAAACTCATTGGTTTATGCCTTGGTAAAAAGGTGAATTTTCAGTGCGTTTTTAAAAACATGAATAGACTTGCTGTTTCTATGTGAAATCGGAAGAGTGTTCTAAAGGCGTGGAGCAGCAATAGAAAAGGCCTGTCTCCATATGTGTTGTGTGATTTTGGCATGATACAAGAGCAGCTTGTCACTTGATCGCAAGTTATGTTCAGGGACATCTCCAAATTTTTCAATTGAAATCCCAAGTGTATTTTAATAAAATATTAGAAAACAACAACTATTTTTATAAAGTTTTCTCCGAGATTTTCTATATGGCTATTATTAACAAAAAATTCTGGGATGGAGATCCTGCCCCTCACAGGTCCACCCCCTGGCGGGCGCAGTCAGTCTTTCTACAATATTTCCCCACATTTTCAAAATGGATCTGTGCTAGTGTGAACAAAATGAGGAACCACTGTAAATCATGGATTGCCTTGGTATGCACCAAACTGTAAACAATCCTATTCACTAATTTGTGCAAAGCAATAATGTTCATTAATCTTTTTAATCTCCTAATCTTATCAAGTTTATATATCCTGGTATATTTCGATACAATATGTCAATGGAAATGACCTAGTTGCTGTTTGTTTTCTAAAGTCACCAAACAAAACATGTTCTTGAATTTGAAGATTTTTTTGGACCTCTTGGCAAACTACTTCATTGTACTGAAAACATTTTTATAGATAATAAAGAAAGATTAATTTTCTATAGATTCTTTCCTTAGACTTCATGGGTGTCATTTTGAAAATGAATATGAGGTGGAAATTAATTTTAGGCATGGGGATTCAATCAATGATTGGGGGAGGGGGAGGGGAGGTCTAGGGGCGTATCTAATTTCTTTACATAATATATCTATTATAGCTCTATAAGGAAGTTATTTTCATTATTTTTAAATTGTTGCTAGTCTTGGCAACACCATGTGGATTCACTGTCAACTATAATGGCCATAAGACCTGTTACATACTGAAATATGATGGATGGATATAGGTCACTTGTTTAGCTGTTGAAAATATAGCTATTAACTTTAGCAAGGCAAAATTCACTACAGTTGGACACGCTAGGTTTGTAGAATACTGTACTTGGCCATTTGGTAATTTTTTATTGACAGTCAGAGGCAGACCAGGATCCAGCTAAGGATGGTGGGTGCTTTTCAAGGTCTGGGTGGGCGTGGTTGCCGGTTTGATTTGACGTTGAAAATTATTTTCCCATATTTTGTGTTCTGGTACCCTTTTTTGGCCCATTTGTGTCTATTTTTTTTCTAGGGTCAATTTTAGACCCAGCACTCCTAATATAAGGAGGGCGCAACTATTTTTTCTGACAATGGGGAGGGGGAACACTCCAGTTTTTTTTTTAGAAACAATGAGTTTATTTTAGATGTTAGAAAGCTTGTAAACCCTTCTTATAACAAACCAGACATATCTGATGAGGTAGCGATGTAATCATTGCAGAATGTAACAAATAAGTATAAATTCTTTGGCTTAATTACAACTTTTGTAACCATTCTAGAAGCAGGGATGTAATTATGCAGGGTGGAGGTGGGCAGGGCCGCCCACCCTAAAAATGTTCCACCCACCCTTAAGTTTATTTTAAGACCTTCCAACCATCCTAATTTCAACCTTCTACCCACCCTAAGCCTATGAAAAAGGTAAACTGTTTTTAGTCATCATACCACCCACTATACAGTACATTGTTGCCAGCTCACCCTTGGATTTTTCTAGCTACATACCTGTAGAAGCCAGATGTAGTTTTTATGATTGAACAATAAAAAATCAGCTTAAACAAACTAAATAAAAACATTTCCATTTGTCATTGAGTTGTTTACATTCATTTTTCCTACTATCAGACAAGATATATACCTCCCTGGTATTACAGTACAAAGTTAATCTTTTACATGTCAAGGATTCAAAATTGACCCTGAAATCTAAGCTATATTTTCCAGGGAATAGGCTGAAGTAAATGATTGTTTTCTAGAGATAAAAGTACCATAAAGAACACTATCAGTTTATAATCAACTTTGGGTTTCTATATGTTAGCAAGGAAATCATAAATGATTATACAGTACCGTACATTCCAACACTCCCGTTTTGGCCGGGACCTGGGTTCCCAACAGTTTTTCTTTTGTTTTCGTATACTATTCTCCCATTTTTGAAGTAAATACTATGAAGAACCTCAATATTTGCATTATCAGTCACGTTTTATGGTTAGATTTCCTTCGAATGTGGACTGTGAGTGCAGTGGTTGTTAGTTACAAGATGTCTGGCTATTTTATTTTAGACTACACATAGGCCAGATGTCTCACGCTGTCGGTGGGGGCCAGAGTTCACCTCGTGGACGACCATATCATAGTAGGTTGGGTCCTACCACCCCCCACCCCCACCTCTTGATCGCATACCAAAATCAGTGATGTCTCGCACAAGAATTCCCCGTTTTTTTTTATCAAAATTCACCTGAATTCTCAGTTGGTCCTACCGTAAACTGTATTATTAGATTTAGATGGGCCATATAAACCTAATAACTAACTTAAATCTATTAGCTTTATAATGCCGTAAATTGTTAAAAGGCAAAGACTTATTTCCACTCTTAAAATGGTTAACTACCAATTATAATATGAATCAAGGGTACCTACATACCTGCCAACATTTGTAATCTCGAAAGCGGTAGGCCGTCTCGTCATCGCCAAATTGGTTGAATGCAAATGCGCCAGCGCCCTCCTCTTACCGCATTCTACTTTGGTGAGGAAAATAAGGTCATTTCACCCCGATTTCTGTTATTGGGGGAATTTAGGCTAAATATGTTTACTTTTAGTGCCAATTCACTATGTTATCTGGTGGCTTTTACAGTTTTCATTGTGTACACTTTTTAGTTATGGTATTAATTTTCAAAAAGCGGTAGGATTTCCTTGCAAAAGCGGTAGGCAGTAGGAAGGTTGAAAAAGCGGTAACCTACTGCCAAAATTAGTAGGGTTGGCAGGTATTGTACCTACTGTAATATGTATGGACTGTACACATAGTATACAGTAGGAGTAGATATTCACCTGTATGTCTACATATCAAAGATACAATATACATACACATTATACAAGTTAATTTTGATATATTAAACCAAGCATGAGATGCTACAGATAGATCATCCAGTTTTCAAGGAGTCAAAATACTTGCAGTGATCTGTCGTTTTGAAGCATTCAATTTCTATTCTCATACAAATTTGTTTGTACCATTAACAATAATTATAACACTGTAGCTACCATACCTTAGATAGTAAATATTGCTCTTCTTCAAATGTAAATACATATTTTAAGTTTATTGTTAGTGTTAGTATCTAAATACAAAATTCATTTTAATCATGTATTGTTGACAATAAAGATTGGTTTTTATTGATTACTTTTAATTCCTACTGTGTAATCTGTTTTTAAATCATACCGTCTATACTAGGGTATTTTCCAGACTTAAGGACATAATAAACATCGTGAGTCTAGGTCCCAGAGAGAGTTACTTAGGAAGAGAATTAAAATTTCATAGGAAATTGGATTAGTTAAAACACACTATGTGTAACCATATTTTTATGGCGTAAATTTTTACTGCCACTATTGTGCCTGTTGCCCATGTTTACAGGAAATCAAACGAGACGACGGATAACAGTTGACATAGACTGATTTGCTTCTAGACCTTTATCATATAATTTATGTGAAGTTTATCTAAAACTTTGCTTTTATTATTATTATTATTATTTTGGATTTATTAAGCGCTTTTCCCAAAGACCAAAGCGCTGTACAAAAATAGATTGACAAAAATATTTAGAATATTACTATACAATTAATTGCAAGATTAATTACACATTCAAAAAGATTTAAAATATACAATATACAATTCAGGAAAAAAAAAAGACATTAAAATTGAAATAACAGAAAAAACAAATTATTCACGTGGAAAAAGATGGGTCTTAAGAAGTTTTTTGAAACATTGCACATTAGAGGCTTCACGAATACTATGTGGTAAACAATTCCACAATTTAGGCCCCAGAACAGAGAAAGACTTATCTCCAGAGGACCGCTTTGTTTTAGGAACGGTAAGACGAGTAACATCCATTGCCGAGCGCAGTCCTACTCTATCCGAGCAATATTT
>JAOTQE010045669.1:0-21250 GCA_025631205.1 Nesometra sesokonis
TCATAGGAATGTGTTAACATCTGGTCCACAGCGCCTTGAGACTACGGTGTAAGGTGCTATATAAATCTAATTACATTTAATTAATTACATCAGAGCGTCTGTCAACTTCGATCCCAGAACGTCTCGAAAACGCCGTAAAAGTGGGGAATTGGGTGCTGTCTGCTGACGACGACTCAGAGCATCGATTATCTCGCCGTCTGTGTTCACGTGCCTGTACCAAAACGGCAGTTCAACGTCGGACATCGGTCCGCGCGGTTCGACCGAACGATGGCACAGGTCGATGAGAGGTTTCTTGCCAGCCTGAGCGTTTTCAACGTCGACGAAATCGATTTCTTTGATGACAGATTTCTCAGGTGACCGTTCCAGTGACGCCATCACTACGGTCATCGCCGCGCCGTACAGATCGGACTTGTAGGACAGCATCTTGGTCTTGCGGTCCGACATGACGTGGCTGATGTCTCTGTACAGCATCGACGTCAACTTGACGTCGCTTCTGACCGATTCGAATTTCGGTCGGGCGTCGCGCATGTGCATCAAACTTCCGACTGGAAGATAGGACATTGTCGGCGATTTCAACTGCACTCGCCCGATCATCTCGTGTCCTCGTTTCTTGTCGCCGATGCAGGCGATGCCGAACGTTTTCGAATCCTTTCTAGTGAAATCGGCGCAGCCAAAGTCGATCAATCTGAAACGATTGTCCACTCTGTTGTACGTTACGTTCTTTGTCGTTATGTCGTTGTGCACTATTCCCGACTTTGTCAGACATTGCAACGCCTGGCAGAGATGGGAGGAAAGCGTCCTGACACACGGCACGATGCCGTGGACGTTTCGCAGAGTGTAGAGACTGCATCCTTCGTTGGTCATCGCGATAGAGACGACGACGTTCTGTCGAAACTTTGCGTTCAGCAAGCACGGCGTGTGTTTCCTGTTGGGATCCGATTTTTTTAGGTAGGCAAGGATCATCGTTTCCTTGTTACCGGACAGATTCTCTCGGTATTCTTCCGAGTCGAGCAGCACCTTTTCGACGATTCTCACGTTCTCTTTTTTCGATTTTACCGAACCGTACCTGCCTTTCTCGTTTATCTCGACCGTCCCGAACCTGCCCGTTGCCGGCAGAACCTTTTCGTATCTGGTCGTTGTTATTTGTGTGTCGGCCGCCGCCGCCGACTGCTGTTGTTGTTGCTGGCGGGCGTCCATGACCGTTGAAATGATCAAGGTGTTCCGTTGGCAACGACAAGAAGATGACAACAGGAGACGAAACAGAACCGACTACGAAGCACTCGTGGCGGAACGTAAATGGGTTATTCTGGAGCGGTTCTCTTCGAGTGACGATTGGACACCTCCTCTGCCTACTTTAGATGTGACTCCGGAGACGGTTCGATTCGAAATGACGGCGAAACCGAGTTGGAGAGTGAAACTTTGCGAGTACACGGTGCATCCGTTGAGCGCACTTGGCGTTACGTTACTGCCGAACCGCAATCCAGAATCGAATCTGGTGGTTGGCGAGGTTCTTTCATGGCCGTCGAACGAGAGGGGACTGTATGTCGGCACCGACATCGAATTCGAAGAACGAGATGATTGCCTGTTGATCGGAGGAAAACGATTGGCGAGATCCGATCCGACCATCTCGCGGGCGATAAACCTCAGTCTTAGAACCAAGCAGCGGCTCACGGTCAATACTCTGCCACTGGCTTCCGATAGTGGCCGTGGTGTCGGCGTTTCGCGTGCCGTTAGTCGTTGTCAGGAACCGCGCACTCCGTCACCGTCTCCACCTCCCTCCTCTCCAACTCCCTCACCGACGCTGTCACTGCCGCAAAATTTTGTGCACACGCCTCGGATGCTCAGACTGTTCGTGTCCATGATCACGGATGCGAACGTGTCGTTGCTCGCGTTGTCCTCTGAACTTCTCGCTTCGGCAGGCGTAAAGAACGCGTCCAGTGTTTTGCGGTTACTGCAGTTTGTCTGCGACCGGCGACACCCGAACGACACGTCGGCCGAACTTCTGTCAAAGTCTTTCTGGTACCAGTTGGAGTGCGAGGGCGGCGTCAATCAGTACAACTGGGTTTACAAATGCCCTTCGGCCATCGTTTCGAAAGCGAGGCGGTTCGCCGGTGGTGGTGGCGGCGTCGCAGGAGCATTGAGCGTGGGCAGCGTACTGTTGTGGGAGACGGCGGCGTTCGCCAAAGGCAGGCGGACGCCGTACGCGTTCGAGGCTGTCAGATTGAGGTGTTTGCTGAACGAGGCCTCCTCCTCCTCCTCCTCATCGGACACAACGGCCATTGTCCACCGGATCGAGACTGCACTTGAGGACGTATCGTGGCAGGGAACGAGATCCGAAGACAGGGCGTTCGCTCTGGAAGCAAAACGGTTGGCGTTGACCGAATACGCTCTGATGAACGACGTGAAATTCGATCTGAGCACGGAGACGAGACGCCTCTCGAAACTGCGCGCAACTCTGTACAAAGAGATAGGCAAGAGACTTATCATGTTCCAGGATTTCGAAACCAGTGTCCGGTGCCTCTGCGCAGACGGGTATTGCGAGGATTTGGACTCTAGAGATCTGACCGTCTTTCTTGCACACTTGTATCCCCGACGCAGGCGCATACCGGAAAACTCTGTGCAGGGAGTCGACTCGTTTCTGAAGGTTCTCGAGAAACGGCTGGCCTGTGCCAGAAGGAAACAATTCGTTGCCTATCTGCGCAAATGGATTCCGAAATTTTCGGTAGCCGAACACGACGGCTACAAGTCGCTGGGAATGCGGTGCGACCCGAACGATGCAATCAGACTTTTTGCGGTCGCCTATCCGGCCATCGCATTCTCGTTTGCGGTGCCCGAGGTGGCCGACGACGAGATGATGGCGTTCACCATGGCAAACGCCGGCTCCTATCTGTCACGACTCATGTGGTTCGATTTCGATCCTTCGACGGTCCGAATCAGGTCATCGGTCGTCGGTCTCAGTGCCGTTCAGGAACTTCGTCTGGACGTATCGTCGCTGATGCCCGCTTACGTCGCGTACGAGGAATCGGTACGCGTCATTCAGCACGTCAGACACAGGATACCGTACATGCACGCCTCCGTGTTCGAAGACGTCACAGCCGAGATGGCCGGAAGAGAGAACGAAAGTTTTGTCACTCGTCTGTCGTCTTACCCGTTGCTGTTGGCCTCTTCGGAGCCGAGAGACAGACCAAGATAACAGACGACCTCCTCGTGACGGACGCCTATGCGTAACCTACTTTGATAACGTGGTCACGGTCGACGCGCAGACGGGAGTTGTGGAATGGAATCGTTCGACGCCTAGATTTTCCCGATTCCTCAGATGCGCCTCGATCGTTCAATCCTGCCACCCGGCATCGGACCTGGTCCGTGGTCCTCTGCAAACCTCCGTAGACGTCGTGCACGTTCTCGGTGAACTTCTAACCGATCGCGAAGGGAGGAGAACCCGTAATACTGACGACGAGGAAGGTGATACACTGCTGTCTCCGAGAACGTTTCCATGCCGCTTTCCCGATCCGTTCGAAGAGAGCAGGTGGTCCGGAGCAGACGTCGACGACTCGTGTGAATACGGTGCGCTGCGGTTTCGCGTCGTCAATCCGGCCGACGTCAGGCCGCATTTTCCGATGGATTTTCTCAAAACTATGATCAACGCCGATCGCTCACTCCATCCGCCTACACTGCAGAAGAGGATGGTTTTCTTTCTGCGATCGGACAGGACCGGTGCGGCAGTAGTGGAAAGAAATTTTCTCTCCGACCAAGACAGCAGGATCTTGGTGGCCGGAAACACGGTAAAACGCCGTACATTCCCACAAGGAGAAAAGGAACGATAATTAAAAACCAGAAAACTGAGAATGTTTTTGTTTATTGTCGTTTATTATTCATGTACTTGATATGCATTGCCCATGAGCTTTTTTCAGTTCCATTAAACGATGATGCAGATTATTCACGCCGTCTCTGAATACTTCCATGTCACCGGTGAGGTCTTGTTCGAAAAACTTTACCACCTCAACCCGCAAAGCGAACACTGCGTTCACCAGGTCTGTGGAAACCGCATCGGTTCGACTGATCAAGTTCTGGTACAGCGAATTCGATTCGGACACGACGTATGCGCCTATCCAACACAAATTGCTAATCTCTTTCAGGCTAGTGGAAGAGGCCATGATTTAAGTGTTCTCAAAGAGTGGCGACAGACGTGACGTCCTCCTTCTTTGTTGTGCAGCTGGTCGACGTACAGTTGTTTCACTCTATTGCAGATTTTCTCCTGTTCAGCGTTCTGCTTCTCACCTTCCTCTTCTTCGTCCGATACAAGCAGGCACTCTTCTAGGTGTTGAATCTGAGAAATGAGAAAACAGCACATAGTATGCACGTGGCTTGCAAAAAACCCTATTACACATTGGCCGTGAAAGCTGACATCAATTCATGACTTACCTTTTCAAACAACTACAACAACAGTCTACGCCGCGCTTTCTTCTTCGGAGCGTACGGTTGCCCTCGCATAAACCAAATGTATTCGTCTTTGGTCGACTCCGCTTCTTCTGTACGCTGAGGAGTAGAGACTTCTTCTTTTTTTTCGTTTATCTTCATATGTTGATATACGTCGCGGAGATGATCAACCCATCTCTTCATTTCGACGATCCGGCTGTCGTTTATATGTGCAGTTTGATGACGTCACAGATGATATGCTTACATCACTCGTTTCGTAGACTAACTAACTGCAACTACATCTAACCGTGTTGTGTAGTTGAAAGTGTCTCATAACGTCATTTATAACCGGAGCTGCGTCACATGTAAATACAGATTTTCATCTGAGTACATGACTTTGTCTATTCAAAATCATTGATAAAGAACATACAGATTTGTCAACATAACTGATTCAGTCCTGTCGTGACGACGGGAGAGTACATCTTGTGTTTTTCGAAACAATCGACATCTGACGTCATACGAATCATCTTTTTCGCGGGGCAATATATTTCCTCCTCCACCTCCTCTTTCGACGAGAAAGCGTCGAGCTCTGCAAAGGTGTTCGAACGGTCGAGATAATCGACGACGTCAACGGCGTCGGTCTCGCACGATACCAGGTTTTCCATGCGCAGTTTGGCAATGAACATGTCCACGTCCTCGGACACGTCCTCTTTGCTGTCCGTGTACCAGTCGGACGGTCCCAACTCGTAAGGTTTGTTGTGGGCGTCTGTTCTCTTGTGATTTGACGTCATATCCTTTTTCGTGTAGAGCTTTTTCACAGACTCTTTCAACTTGTCGAAATCCTGCTGACAGGAGACCAGAAACTGCGATTCCCGGCCCAGTTGGCCTTTTACGTTGAACACGTCGTCGTCGTCGTAATCGTCGATGTCTCCGTCCAATCTGAACTGGACGAGGTTCACGCGGATTACGTTCAGAGCGTCCGCGTCCAGGAAACTCACTCTGCACTTCGGACACTAGACCGAATTGGCTCGCGTGTCTTTTGCTCTACTCCTGATCATCTCGCGAAGACAGGAGGTGTGAAACAGGTGTACCCCGTTCCAGTCTGACGCCTCTGCTGCCAATTCAGCCGACTCGATCAACTCAACGGCGCTCGGTGCGCTCTTGCCTATCGATCTGGCTCGCACGATTGCAGCGCACGGAACCGCTTCCAGCGAACGACAACCGAACTCGTACATGCATATCGCGCAGGTTTCGCTCTGGAACCGGATCACTTCGTCCGTGTACGAGTGGTCACTGTCCACGGCGTACTCAAGCGAGATGCTCAGTCCTTGCTTCGGTATCTCCATCACTGCCGGTTGGTCGATAGGCGTCTCGTATGATTTGTTCTCGTCGACTTTCACAACCGCCATGGACGGATCGGAACGTTCGTATTTTCTCTTGGCAAACAGTCGGTTCAGAGAACCTGTCCGATTTGAATTGAAGAATCTAAACACTTGAGCGAACAGGCGAAACACTTCTTCTTTGCGCTCCCTTTCGTCCGGAATCCTGCACACCTTGTCCACCTGCCCGTAACAGTAGTCGAAAGCTGCCTTCTGCCCGGCGTTTGACAGCTTGAATTTCGACCGTGTGAAATTGACAATGTTGTTCATGGCGTTGCCCACGGCCGAACGATCGAACGACACGTCCGGATCCATAAAATCGTCGACGATCTCCTTGATGTCTTCGAATGCGTCCAATCTGTGCACCAGTATGTCGGTCGGTTTCATCTCGACGAGAACTCCGGCGCCCGGGGAAGCTGATTCGTCGTCGTCGTCGTGACACCGTTTTCGTGTCAGGCACCTGACGGGTATGCTGTAGGATCCGGCGTCTGCCATCGATGAACAACACTCGCCGTCGTCCGAGTCACTTTCATCGTTTCTACGCCTGTTGGACGCGTCCAAAGAGTCGTCTCCGTACATGGCGGCCGCACGTTTCTTGGCGTTTCTGACGGCCGCCTCCCCGTCCGGATCCAGTTTCTGACTGAGCAGCCTAAACGAGAGGGCGGCCGCTCGTCGTGCTTTGCACTGCAGGTCGGTGAAAGAGTCGAAGCTGAGCGTGTTGCTGGAAACGGCACTCATGTCGTGTCCGTCGTTGTCCTCCAAAGTTTGCTTGTAGTCGGCCTCGTTCATCCTCATCAGTCTCACCCAGCGATTCTCCTCCCGACTCTTGGTCATGTTCTTCAGAAAACTGGCGTCGTGGCGGTTCTCGTCGATCCGTCTCCTCGTCACCACGGTCGACAGGACCATGATCGCGTTGAAACGGTCGTCGTCCACCACCAGTTTTTGTCCCTCGTCCAGCATTTCCATCCGCCATTGTTTCTGAACGAGACAGGCCTGATCTGCGACGCTAGTCTTGCGCCACATGTCCAGTTCGTTCTCTATCATATTCATCCTGAACAAGTTTTCCGCGTGCATCTCGCAGAATTCGGTGGAACGTCGAACGAATTCCGGATGTACTTCGGCGGCCGCCTGATCTTCGAGAAACGGGTAAGTTTGCAACCATGCGTGCTCGTCCACTATCTCGTGCAGCTTGCTCCTGTGCGCGGCGTCAATGTCCGTTGCCATCTTCATCTGTTCGGGTGTGTACGAGTGGTTTGCAAGTGTTGCGTTCGAGTATAGTCGTTTTTGAAGCGGTCTCTGCATTTTCTTATTCGACAACGCAGACGTAACATGATGCTGAGCCGCGACGAATCTTCTTTTCCAGCGCCGGCGCCTGCTGCTGCCGCAGCCGCCGCCGCCACGGTTCTTCTTTCCGGCGGCTGTTCATCACTGCGGATGTCTTTGTCCAGTAGTTTTGCGCCGAACCTCACAACACGTGCCGATCTTTCGCTCCAGTCGTACTCTCTCAAGAATCTCAGCAGTCCGGAACCGCCGACGCCGTCAGCAATGCCGACGCGTTCAAGCACCCTTTTGGTTAGAACGTCGAATTTCTTGTTCCCACCTCCTTCATCCTGCAGCACAGAGTCGATGGTCAACATGAAATTCGGCGGAATGACCACGACCGCTTTCGGTTCGGTTGCAAACAGATGACACTTGTGCGTGACTGCCAGTCGCGCCAGCATCAGGACGGTTATCTGCTTCATGGGTTTACCGATTTCGATGGCGTTGCCTTTCTCCACCAAACTTTTGTTGAGTAACGCCCAATGATTTCTCGCCATCTGAGTGGATGCGATTGCAACGGACTCTACGGCAAGAAATGAAGGTTTGCTCGCGAACCGATCGAACGAATGAGCATCGTGCCCTACGGCCGAAAGCCTGTCTTTGAAATCGGCCAACTTCATCTGTGCCATCGATCTGAGTGCGTACAGTGTATATCTCTCGTCGTTCATCAACTCGACGAGCGTATCAGCTAAACCGGCACCTATCCGTCGATCCTTGGCCACATCGACCATGTGACTGATCGTCACGCAATCCCGTTCCAGCACGCGATCGAGCTTTGCTTTGAATTCACGCAAGGACACGGTTTCTTGACCTTTCAGTCTCTCCTCTAGCATCGGCACCTCTGGTTTCTGTTCGTTGGAAACCGTGTAGACTTTCAGCGCTCGGTCGTTGATCTTGGGATAACAGGGACGGTAGCCGCCGACCGCCGGTGCGTCGACTCGGTCGTTTGCAAAGCGCGACCGGCAGCTACTAGAGACGGGAAACCCCGAACGTTTGCCAATGTATCTTGGACGTCTGGGGTTTGACATTTTTTTTTCTCAACGTTTTAACGAACGTCTCTTAAATACATGTGTTATCTACGAGTCGTCATCATCATGGACCGCCGCATCCCCCGATCCTCCGAGTGGTCCAAGAGTCTGGAGAATTCGTAATCTTCGTCGTCTCTCTGCGCCGCCACGTCCACGTTCACTGTGCTCGTGGAACGCCAATGGTGATAGATTCCGTATATCATGTGCACGACGCCGACTACGATGGCGATCACCAGAAGAACTCGCACCACAGTTGGCGTGAACGAAGACTGACAGAAAGGCGCGTCGGCGTATTTCGTCGTCAGGTAGTAGTAAGGTATACTGTAGACGACGAGGCCGTACAGGATAGACGCCGCGACCGGCGTCACATGCAGTACCATGCGTTCCCATACGGCAGGCTCCTTCAATCTGCTCATATTCTTCTCGAAGGAGACGCGGGTCATCAGATACAGAAAATTTACGATGATCGTGAAAACGTCAACTCCTACCTCGGCGCATGACAAACACAAAATCGATCTTGCCCGGATGTCGGTCGACTCTGTCGCTTTCGTTGACGAGGAATATCGCCGTTATCACCGCCCCCATCACATAGACAAGTTTCTGAAGGTGTAACGTAAAATGATCGTGCCATGCACGTATGCCCTTCGCGGAATACAACTCATGAAAGGCGGTGTCGATCTGTTCAGGTATTTCGGTAAACGTCTTTCTGTAATTTTGCATTTCCGCTCCTTTTTCCTACCTCATGCCGTCCGTCGAGGCAACACAAATACGTATTCGCGAGCAATCACACAGCATTGGATATCGTCAGATCAGAAGTTAGAGAGTGAGAGACAGTGTGTGTGTGAATGAGAAACTGTTCTTAGTATTACTGTATAGATCTGTACTGTTTTCGTTAGGATGTTGCGCACAGAACTAGTGTCAGTGAGAAGGGGTGTTGGGCGCTATTACCGCGCTTTCGGTCAAAAGCTGACGTCAGTCACCAGACAGATTGACAATCGCTTGCACTTCACCAAACGCTGGAAGATCCGGCGTGCGCGCAGCCTAGGCTGCGCCTCGCTTTCCGCCGAAAAAGCCATGGCTGCCGGGCGCGTGGCCGACGCTCGAGTGTGCACCATGACCGACGTCGATATCAACCGTACGTAGAAAGAACTGGATCTGCAGATGGTGAGAAGCCAATGCGCCGTCACCAACGCCCGTTCCGGTTCCAAGGAGGCCAGCGTCGCCGTAGTGGATCTGGTCATGTGCGAGCGCTCCACCGGCCGCCCGGTTGTCGTCGAGTTTAAGACGACCTCCAGAACTAGAGAGCAGATTCTGAGAGAGCGCGAGATTGCACCCAAAAACCAGCGTGTCGGATTCAGACCGTGTCTACTGGACAAGGCTACCGTACAGGCGCAGTTGGGAGCTCTGTTTCTTGCCAACACCTTTCACCTCGCTGCCGATCCCGTGGCTGTCGTTGTTGTCAAGTGTCAAGGCGGCGTCCTGCACGTAGAAAGATCTGAAGGTTTTCGCGAGAAGGACTTTGAATGGATCAAGGGATACAAAAAGTAAGTAGTCTTGGGTTTTCTTCCTATCAAAACTTTATTTTCAAATTACATGCAATCAACTGAAAAAATTTCTCCCCCGCAGACACACGCAGATATTTGGTCAGAAACGGTATCTCTTTTTCAGCCCGGTCTTGATGTACTGATCGTCTGTACCGCGACCCGTCGGCAGGCAGGTCTGCGGATCGACCAGCACCATCCCCTTGTCGCTCCTGCTCGTGGATATGTCCAGAAGATTGAGAAATTCCGTCGAGCTGTGTTCGTTGACGCCGTAGAATCCTTTGTTGAAGCTTTTGAAAGCGAGCGGCTCGAACTGGATACCGTCGTGGTACTGTCTGCCTTGCATGGCGTAGTTTGTTTGGCAATGCAGATTGTGACTGCATATCAGCTGAAAGAATTCGTCCAGATGCGACTTGTACTGTTCCACCGGTTGTCTGCTTTTCAGATAGAGCCTGTGAACGCCACTGACGCCAACGACATTCTCGTCCATCCACAACGGATGTCTGAAGAGAATGTGCGCCTCCGAGGCGCCGATGGTCGCGTACGGGTTTGTAGTGAACAAGCACGTGACCTCGTCCAGCTTGTCCAACGACTGATTGGCGTTGCCGTCTGACACGGATGCCCTGCCGTTCACTATCATTACGTCTTCCGATTCCGGATCGAAAGAGGCCGGTATCGGTACCGCGAAATAGTCTCCGTGAACGTTGTTCAGCTGAGAGGGATGCTTGATGCTGCATCCCATGCCCCGTACGTAGCCCAGTCCGGCGACATAGTGCTGAACGCGCGTGTTCTCCACCGGACTGGTGTCGACGTGGGTCATCTCTATGCGCGAGCTGGTCTTGACCTTGCGTATACAGTTGGGCGTAGTTTACCTTGATTATCAGACTGCATTAGACACGCGCCTGTACGCCTTTAAACGATACATCTTCAACGATGAAGTCTTTGATGAAATCCGGATAGACGAGGACTGCTGTTGAACTTAATTTTACTTTCAAACAATCAAACGCTATGTTTTCGACATCAGTTGACTGGAAGTTGTTGATATTCATATCAGCTTTACTTTGGCTTGTGATCTTACAACCAATGCATGTAGTAGTGGAGCTATCTGATAATATCTACTCATAAATCTTCGGTAGCAAGAAGCCAGGTTTACAAAAGTACTTGATTCTTTACCAGATGTTGGATTCGGCCATCTTATCATTGAACACTTATCCATCTATGCCAACTACATGTCCTATTCAACTTTTGTACATTTCTTCTTAATTTCCTGCCTGTACTGCAATAATCTGGTTTTCTGTTTTTTTCTTACACTGAAGGCTGTTTTTATAAGGAATTTTTTCTATTATTAACTGGTAATAAAAGTGGGCAAATATCTAAAATATGATGAAATCCGGAGAGACGAGGACTGGTGTTGAACTTAATTTTACTTTCAAACAATCAAACGCTATGTTTTCGACATCAGTTGACTGGAAGTTGTTGATATTCATATCAGCTTTACTTTGGCTTGTGATCTTACAACTAATGTATGTAGTAGTGGAGCTATCTGATAATATCTACTCATAAATCTTCGGTAGCAAGAAGCCACGTTTACAAAAGTACTTGATTCTTTACCATATGTTGGATTCGACCATCTTATCATTGAACACTTACTCCATCTATGCCAACTACATTTCCTATTCAACTTTTGTACATTTCTTAATTTCCTGCCTGTACTGCAATAATCTGGTTCTTTTCTGTTTTTTTTCTTACACTGAAGGCTGTTTTTATAAGGATTTTTTTCTATTATTAACTGGTAATAAAAGTGGGCAAATATCTAAAATAGAAAAGTATTTTGAACCATCTAAAACATCTAGGACCTTGGTAATTGTAATGAATCTGTCATCGTAACAGCATTTAACTTACTATAGTTGATACAGAATCTATTGTCTCATCTTTCTTACTGACGATGACAATCGACTTGCATAAGTACTCTTTGAGGGACGTATCACACTTCTTTTTCTGTGGATGGATTTGGCGATATGACTGTTGATTTGGTTTGTCAGTGGTTACTTTTATATTGTGCGGAATGAAGTTGCACTATGAATCCTCTGCACCCACCAACTTTGTAGGCTTCTGTTTAAAATATAGGATATTTATTCACGCACTTCATTATTTTAATTCTCGCGACTTCATCTAATCTGCTTAGATGAAGTCCTGGGACTGTTTTATTACTTGGACTGGTAGATGTCTGTGTACCAGTATCTATGACGCACCCTAGCGTAAGACCAGCAAGTACTAATATAACTGTCGGACTGCTCGGTACCAATGTGGTTCCTCTCCATACACAGACACAGGAAACGATTGGCTTCCAGGAGCATCTAGACTTTTTGTAACTTGGGACAGTCCTTAATACGCCCAATATTCGTACATTAAAGACACGTCTAAACTGCCCCAAGAATTGTTCATGTATTCTTTCCCTAAGCATTTATAGCACACTGGCTGTTTATTGTGACCGTTTCTTTGGCTATCTCTCCTCCCGTTTTTTTGGCACCATTTCCTCATTCATTAGATTACCATGACTCACTTCGTGAACTTAACTGCTATTTGTTATGGCTTTACCGGTTCCTAAAGAATTGCGATGTCTTTTCTCTCATCATCTGGAAAGTTTTGTTCCTGTGTGCCGTTTCAGTACCTAACTTACGTTGAACCCACGGATTCATTGCGCCTCTCGTGAATGTGTTTTCTTTTCAGTGCATTGTCTTTGAGGCTGTCTTAAGTTGATCTTTCTGCATCCGATGTTGCAGTACGGTATTCGTTATCTTTTGGCATATCCGCATCAGCACTCTTCTGTAATCATCAGTGGTTCACCCTTTTATTGGGGTAACTACCACTGGGCATTGTACATTATTAAATAATGCCTCGAGCTTCTCTAAAGTCCTTGTACTATTCTTCTTTACATCATTACCGTAACACAGAATTTAATTATGTGTGCTAAAAGAGAATTAGCCTTGGCTTCCCCGGTTAGATTGCGTGTCATAGCTATTAAAATCATCAATTCACTCCTTCAATGACAGCTCTAGTCTACAAGAACATATTAGGTGCAAAAAACTTTCAATTTGGCTGGTATATTCATTCAAACTAAGCTAATTGCCCGACATCCTTAATTTGCACTCCATATGACGTCTTCAAGTAGCTCTGTAATCTTTGGATCGTGTTTATGGCGTGCATTTTTAGTGTTACAAATTGTGATTACAGTGAAGTATCCATAATGTGGCGCTCCATACTTCTGAAATTCTCGTCCTTATAGGCTCCTCGGAGTTACACTGAAGAATATATTTCACTTTCTATAGCACATGCGTTAATCCCACTACCCTTAACAGTTTTTCCTAAGGCATGTAAAAATGCAAATGCTACGTGAAAGATGCCATGTCTCAATACTTGATTTCGGTTGCCTACAGACAACCTATCATCATTATCATACAATCCACTTCACTTGGTATCTGTATTGCACGATTATATTGTATAGATCAAGGTCTACTGTGAGTTGTGTATGTCTCTCAGAACTTACAATTACAACTTGGATATTTTTGTGAGGCTTAAAACAGTATAAAGTGCGATAAAAGTCAGGTCTTGACATATAAACTAACATTGCAACAACCACGGTTTTAATTGGTTTCGTCCTTGTTGAGATAAAATGAGAGATTTCGATGTTGCATTCTGGTGTCATATCTTTTTTGTGTTTATCATTCTTGTAGTTTTGGTCGATTTTAGGCCTGCCTATCAGGATTGTACAGTCTGTGGATGATGGGCAAGTTGCTATCGACTGGGCAGTTGACAAAGAAGGTATAGGTGAAGCAAATGCTTCTTGTTTTTGCTCCTGTTTTTTGCCCAAATGGTTATGAACAGTTGACTCTAGTTGATCTCCAGTTACTGATTGAGCTTTTGAAGAAGTATCTTTGTGAAAGCCCAAATTAATATGTGTATAGTGCTTATATTCATGTAGCAGGTACCGTTTGAAAAAATAACTTCCTCAGACTAGGTAGATCTACCATGTTACATTTCTAGGGAGATCTACCTAGAAACACACAGAGAACTACCTAGTAAGATAATATATAATTGTCCTGTATGTTGATGTTATTAATGCCTTCATGTTTTTTTCTAAATAATGGCTGTATTTTTTTATGTGTGCTCGTAGAGCATTGCTGACCATATCCTTGGTAGTATCCCTTGATATGGTAGCTTTTACAGAGTTAAGTCTGTTAATTTCCTTTATCTACCTTGTCACTACCATTATCTACCATGTTAATAGTTTTAATAGTTTTTTTTTTCAAAACGTAGTCTCTTTGGCCGATATCTTTGGAATTATACTGGTTTTAGTTGTATGACTGGTTCTTCAAGATAACTTGTTATTGGAAAGGAGCAGTTGCAACACTATCTGGAATGAGATTTTGATTAATGTTGATTGATTTTCTTGTGCAATTGAGAAACATCAGCTTGTGCGTCCAATAGTTGCTAAGATACTAAAAACAATTGCGAAATATGTTTAAAGGTCTAATGTAATTTTCGAAACTGGTCCACTGGAGGTAAGAAAAACAAAGGTTATCAGAAATTTAAAAGCAAAATTACTTACGTGAAGTGGTTAGGAAGGTACAAGTATTGAGAATGATATCTAAGGTCTAATATGACATTTCCGGTTGTTTTTGGAGTAGAAGTTCCATTAGATTTCATATGAACATATACTGTATAGAACAATATAAAAGAAAATCAACTAACGTCCATGGTTGTCATGATGACACTATTCTTTTTTTGGGAAAAATTAAAGAAATTTGAGAGGGTTGTTACAGGTTCAGAAAAAAAAAGTAGTATTTTCGCATATTTTGACTGTAAAATTGGACCGCATATGCAAAAAATGTACTTTTATCAAAAACCACCTACGGAATTACACAACAGTCTGCACTGTTAGGTCACAGCATAGCCACATCGGCCTCTCACACATGGTGCAGTACCTACATGTTATAGATAATCAAATTCATTTTACATTATTTTTCTGGTTCCTTTTTGTATTCAACTTTTGTAAGCATGATGTCTGACGTATTTTATTATATTGTATTTATTGTTTAATTCTGATAGGGCATTCCATTATATAAAAACATTAAAGTACACTATTATGCAATTGGTATTTGTATTCCATGTACACTGTAGTCTCAATACGCTATCACAAGTGTTTTTAAAAGAAAATATTGAACAAAATAAGAAAATGATTCACGATGTAAAAATTAAATCTACAGGAAGGAGTGTTTTGTGAGTTTCTTTGAAAATATGCAAAGATGAAGACTCGCGCATTATAACAACATCCCACAGCTTTGGTCAAACATGAATGATTGTTCACCAGATTTAAAACGATAATTCAAGAGAGTAGTTTGGCAGTTGATTTCAAACTAATAGTGTGATAACAATTAGTAGAATGCAACTTAATTATATGAAATGTATGTAGGAGATAACAGAGTAGGAAAAAACGTGTATACAAAACATAAATATACAGTATTATAAAAAAATGATTCACGATGTAAAAATTAAATTTACAGAAAGGAGTGTTTTGTGAGTCTTTTGGAAAATATGCAGAGATGAAGACTCGCGCATTATAACAACATCCCACAGCTTTGGTCAAACATAAAACGATAATTCAAGAGAGTAGTTTGGCAGTAGATCTCAAAATAATAGTGTGATAACAATTAGTAGAATTCAACTGAATTATATGAAAATACTGTATATGTAGGAGATAGAGTGGGGAAAAACGTGTATACAAAACATAAATATACAGTATGATGCTTTATGGCCAGCCAGTTGAGCGTAGGAAGAGCAGGTGTGTTTTGGCGAAATGGTGTTCATATAAAAAGACGAGCAGAAAATTGAAATGTTGCGAATTATCGACTAGAGTATTTAGACAACCATTGAGAACAGCCTTACAGTAGTCGAGTCCCGATGTTATAAGAGCGTGAATAAGCTGAAGTGCTACTCAGCGTCGGATAGCTATTTTAATGGTACACGCTACACGTTAAAATACACACAAACTGTAAGCTTTATCACATGTGGATGTTCAGTGTAAAAGTTGTATAATAAGATCTACAATAAGTGTCGGTATGTATAAAATAAAAAGAAGAGTACCTAACAAAGAACCATGATGTACACCACATGTAATCAGTGGTGGCGCCAGGATTTGCCCGACGGGGGGGCCATGGGTCCCCGCCGACAGGGAGGGAAGTCCGGGTGGGCGTGGTTACCCGTTTGATTTTGATGAGAAAAAAAACCTTTTTTGGCCCGTTTTATGTGTTTTCAATTTTTTGGGGTCACTCATACAATATTTTTAATTTTCTTTTCCCCGACGAAGGTGGTCAATCTTCCCCGACGGGGGGCCAGCCTTCCCCGACGGGGGGCCCTGGCCCCTCGCCCCCTCCCTCTCCCCCCGCTGGCGCCACTACTGCATGTTATTGGAGAATATTCAGATGTCATTTTTGTATTTTGTGCATTGGAAATGATTAGATAAGTAGCTTTTAAATAATTTAGTGAAAAACCACAGATACTATAATTAGATAATTTTAAAAAAAAATGATCAATATTATCGAATGCGTTTGAGAGATCATTTAAAAACTCCAATAGCTAAATTATAATTTTCAAAAGCATCAAATATTTTGTTAGTGAGTTTAATAAGACTCCTGTTCTAAAACCAAATTATTGTTTAAATAAAACATCATAGATCGTTAGATGATCTATAAATGTCATTTATACATCAAATAAAAAGAAGAGTACCTAACAAAGAACCCCGAGGTATTCCACAAGTAATTAGAGAATATTCAGATATGTTAGTTTTGTATTTTGTGCTTTGGAAAAGCTTGGATGAATAGCTTTTAATTAGGCAGAATCACGGATACCATAATTACTTAAATAAAAGAATTTGATGATCAATAGTGTCGAATGCTTTTGAGGGATCAATAAAAACTCCAATAGCTAAAATGTTTTTCATAAGAATTTGCTATTTTGTTAGTGAGTTTAATAAGAAATAAAACATTCTTAGTAATAAACTTAAAGGTTCTGTCATAATATTTTTTTCTAATACCTTGGGAAAAATGACATTGGACGATAATTAGTTCAGTTTCAGTTCAACTTTATTTATCCACGGAGGCCCAGATCAACACATGGTTGTTCTTCCATGGGGCCGTGCACAGTTCAAAATACAATACAGTAGGCCTACATATAATACAATATAACAAAATATAAAGATACAATGTGTTATTAAAATAATATATCAATATACAGTACTATAAAGAATACTTTAAATGTATAGATTAAATTTGGCTTAATTTTAGTTTAAATAAACGCAGTGTTGAGGCTGTCTGAATGTCCGAACTAAGGTTGTTTCATTCCAAAGCGCTTTTGAATGATAAACTGTGTTTTTTGTATTCAGTATTAAGTAGTGGTAGGTCAAAATTTGAATGGCTTTGCCGGAATTTATAAATATTCGAAAAGAAACTAAAAATATTTAGAAGATTGGAAGGTGACATATTGTTGAGAATTTTATATACAAATATATTGCGATTATTATTTTGCATTTCAGGTATAGTTTTCCATTTAAGTTGGTCCCTAACTTCTCTGCTAGATGTATCCCAGGTTGCCCCACAAATTATTTTACCTGCTCTATTTTGGATTGTTTTTAATCGTTTTGCTTTTGTTGCACCACAGTTTGACCATACTACATTACAATACTGGAGGTGTGGAAGAACAATATTATTGTATACATTTATGAGGGTATGTCGTTTAATGAAAGGTTTAGACTTTTTTAACATATATATACCACTTAGCTGCGAACATTTTCCATCTGATCAGTCCAACTTAAACATTTATCAACAATTACACCAAGACATTTACATTGATCCACCCTATTTAAATTAATACCATTGATATTTACAGATAAACAATTATTTACAGTGCTTAGTCTTTGTCTTGAACCAATTAGAATGAATTCAAACTTTTTTTCATTGAGACTAAGTTTGTTACTTTCAAGCCAGTAGTTAACTCTTGATAAGTCATCGATTTAAACGTTTAACAATATTGTTAGCAGTTTTAGATGCATAGTAAATTGCAGCGTCATCAGCATAGGGACTAATGTTACAATGTGATATACAATTTTGCATTTCATTGATATAAATTAAAAAAGCAAGTGGTCCAATAATAGAGCCCTGTGGCATTCCACACCTTATATTCAAAGCTTCTGATTTTACACCGTTGACACATGTAATTAGTGTGCGATCAGATAGATAACCTTTGAATCAATTTATACAATAACTACAGTACATTTGTACATTTTTAGTTTAAAAAATAGTAAAATCTACCGTATCAAATGCCTTTTTCAGGTCGAGCATGCATAGTCCAATTAAATTCCCATTAAAAATTGCATCAAACCATTATTCTGTAATATTTACAAGTTTTGAGATTGTTGAGTAATTAGGGCGGAAGCCTGAATGATTACTATTTAAAAGATCATTATTATTTAGGTAGTCATATAGTTGATCACATACAGCTCGTTCAGCTATTTTAGAAATTACATTTAGTACAGACATTGGACGGTAATTATCAGGTTTGCTACGGTCTCCAGCCTTAGACATTGGAAGTACATAGCTTGTTTCCAACTCGCTGGAAATTTACAAGTGGTGAAGGAGTAATTAATTAGGTGCGTAACAATTGGTGCAATTAAAGGTGCAGCTAGTTTTATTAGTTTAGAAGGAATATTGTCACAGCCCGTAGCTTTATTTACAGAAAGTTCACTGAACTTTTCGAAGACATAATTACCTGTTACTTGTTGAAAGTCAAAAGATACGTCTTCAGTTATACTGCATTAGTATTTGTGTTATAATTAATGAAATTATTATCTGGAATTTTACTCGCTAGCTGAGGACCTATATTAGTAAAATATGTACCTGTATTCATTGTGTTAGCAATTATTTTGGGATTGTTAACTGTCCCATTATCAGTATTAATGTTTAAAATATTTGTTTTTTGGCTCTTAGATGGAATAACATGACGTGAATTCTGCCATGTTTTTTATATTATTTTTACTTTCAACTAGAGCATTTGAAAGGAATTCTCTTTTCTTTACGTATTATGATATTAGTTTTATTTTTAATTGTACGGAAGGCCTCCCACATTTCTGTATTGCCAGATCGAACTGCTATTTTTTTTCAGCCATGTCTCTTTGTCTTATCATGTAAATGACTTCTTTATTGAGCCAAGGTGACGTTTTACTCCGAGATCTATGATTGTTTTAGTTGTGCATGATTGTTTATTACATTAAGAAGAATATCTTCAAAGTATTTTGCTTGAGTGTCAATGTCACCTTGGTGTTTAATTAAATCCCATTGAATTTGTGATAATTCAGGAAGTTATCCTCATTAAATTTGACATACGAACGAGAAAATTTAATATTGTTTTTGGAGATTTCGTTACTATTTTGGTTTGTCATAAACCACATGCCAAGGAGTGATAACTAATACCCGTATCGATAACTCTGGAGTCAACCATTTTAGTTAAATTTGATACATAAATAACATCAATAAGTGTATATGATTTATCTGTAATAGGAGTAGGCTCAACTGCTATTGCTCTAAGTGAAATTCTTTACATATATCTTTTAGTTTCTAACATTATAAGAGGGGGAAGGTGATATAAGATCACAATTCATATCACCTGAAAATAATCTTTTCCCTCAGACTCATCTAATTGTAAAACATGATCAATGTCATCAAATATGCATTGGAGAACATGGTACTCTATACCGCAACACAATTATTAGTTTACATTTATGCGGAGTTAGTTCGAGGGTGATTAACTCTAGATTACGAGACATAATCATTCCTTAATTTATGACTACATTTTTCATTTACAAATGCAACACCTCTACGTCTGACTGCACTATTTTTATCGACTCTATCATTTCTATATATACAATAATTGTCTATATTTACATCATAATCAAGATCTGTTCTGACAAGAAAGTTTCACCTAGTGCCATGGCATCTATATTATTATTTGACATCAAGTATTTAAATTAATCGAAGTTATGAGGTAAACTACATATGTTTAAATTAGTCAGAGTGCGTGATCATATCGAGCTATATGTGGCAGAGCCAGACCAATTGAGACATAAGTCGGAAAATTGAATTTTTTATATATTATAAAACTACACATCATTATCTTTAACATGTAAAAAAATCAGTTTCATACGATGTTTCTTTGTGAAGTTATGAACAATCGAACTTTTTGAGAAAACTGCATTTGAAAATTGTTTATCAGTATACATCGACTAAGAAAGGTCATTTTAAATTGCATTTTTTAAACATTTTTTTTATCATGTATCTGAAAATTGTAAAGGTAGTATGAAAGTTGAATGTATGAACTGTATATTTTTAATAATAATTAATATTATAAAATAATAATAAAACAAAATTTGAAATGATTTATCATTTTTAAATTTCTGCCTATTGTGTAAAACTAGCATTTGCGACTTGTGTATTATTTGGCTTGACTCTGTCACATATTGGAATCCAACTAGTCTTAGTTTAAAACCAACCTGTCCCTTTCAAAAGGCTCTTCAGTTACAGTTAGGTATTGACTGGAAGCATTCCTCTGAATAGGTGAAGCAGAAAATGTCATTGCACCAATACCAAGTAGTTACAACCGTTCTTAGAATTGTATGAGGATTGCTGGAAGCTCATACAACGATGGGTTCAAGAATAACACAGAGCTATATAAGAATTCTTTGACCATACTAACAGAAGATCCCTTCTCTGATAGAACAACTGATATTGTTGAAAAAATAATGCAAATACTATTATTTGTTTATATATTACCGGTATGTTTATAGTTAAATTTTATCGTTGTGTTTTTCTTATTGTCACATTCATTTCCCTTTATAAAACATTGTTTAATTTTATTTGTAGAATACCGTGTTGCGGTAAGGACTACCTCTATCAAATTCCCGATAGAGAAGAGTGTATAAATGATTGGACGTATAAGTAAATTGAAGATTGAAACAAGCAGCAAAAATCAGACGTATATACTGCATTTGTAGCATCATTTTGATGACGCATTGGTAGCTTGAGCGCCCTCTTGGTGATTACGATATTAATGTTACTGTAATAGGATAGCTATTATAATGGTACATGCTATCCTTTCGTTTTAAAATACACACTAACTGTAAGTTTTATCACATGTGGATGTTCAGGGAAAAAGTGCGACACATGTTGTATCAATAAATTGAAGTATTTTTGGTGCAATGTGCTCAATGAGGTAAGTTAGCAGCTGTATTTAAAAGGAACTCCGCGTTTCAAATTTCTATAGATACACCATAGAACAACTAGTTTTTAGACGCGGAAAGCGTCTCTATAAACAGCTTTTCAAAATATGTCTGTCGGTCTTGTCACGCACGTTTTCGATTATTTCAGTTTTGTTCTTTCCATATTTCTAATAACCAGCATTGTATGGGTGTCACTTTAAATATCTACGAGATGTGAAACAACTAATTAATTATCAACTG
>JAOTQE010045780.1:0-21249 GCA_025631205.1 Nesometra sesokonis
TATATTGCACTAAATAGATAGGCTGTGGTGTTTGCTTGTCTACCAGAAGAGTGTGTACTTAGTGGGTGTTCACTGAAGTGTAACAATATGAAACCTCCCTATTGATCCATTGTAGGCCTATGCCTGGCTTTTGTGAGCTCGAGAGTCGTTCAAATCAATTTTATAATATATCCAAAGCATTTTAAGTTAATACAACAGGAGAAATTATCATATGAATAGTGAAATTAGTAAAAAAAAAATCCCCAAAAGTGATGTGCTTGTGGGTGGTAAACTAATATTTTTTTATGGGGCCTTTTTGAAACATTATTTTTATCAAATTTGGAGATAAAAATAAAAATCCTAAAAATATTATAAACACCTTGCTTTCCACAATGTCATGAGGCTCTCTAGGCATATTTTATTTCACAGGCTCAGTACAGTTATCTAAAGAGGGCCGAAACGTCTCTCTTCTCCTATAGCACAAAGCTAAAGTGGGTATGCCCTGGATAGTTGGGCTCGCCTAGCCTAGGCCTAGACATTTCTCAATCGTCATAATCCGTCGTATACTTTACTAGCCTAGGACTAGCAATACTCCTATTATCCCGATAGAACATGTAATGCGTGTTTCTGTAAATATTGAAAGACAAGACAAGAGTAATATATATCTTCATTTTGGGTAGTGTCTGGCTATTTAAAACGCTAAAATCCCGGGCAGTAATTTAGCCAAACATATCGCGTCGAGGTTCGGTTAGCCCGTGTTGTTGATTCGGAAAGCGGGCGCATCCCAAGCGGTTCACGGCTTTCTCCAGCGTGTTCCGCGGTGTGGTCGGCGGTAGCGCTTGTACCTTTTTTTTTTCACCCTGGGATTTTCGGTTTTTATTCCGCATTCCAACATCATAAAGTTCCAAAAATACGTTGATTAATATCTCAATCAAATGTTGCTAAACTTTTAAAACAGATATGTGCACCAAATCTTACCAAAAACTGTAATTTATTTAGGTTTGTAAACAGGCCGCCGCAGATAGCTCTATCAAACACGACACGGAAACAATACAACCGCATTCACAGCCGGTAGAGGGTCGAGGTTTCACAACAACAGGTACGTAATGCAAAACGGCGACCGTGGATCCTACCTTTCACGTGAACGCTTTTTAAAAATAATTCCTAAAAATCTGCTCTCTAAGCAAACAATTTTTAATTTGTTCATTTTTTCTTTGATAACCGCAACTGGTAATGCATTTTCAATACTTCATTTTTTTTTTTAAATTTTGGGTCGAGCTTAGACATAAATGAGAATTTGTTTTAGCCTAATAATATTAATATTAATTTGTTCATTTTTCCTGGGAACTTTTGGTCTCCCGTCTAAATCTACCCATGCATTTGTACATCTACAGTATCCATACATGCAATCTTCATTTCTACATTTATAGTCGACTGAGTTTTTTGTGGGGTTGGTGGCAAAAATTATAACCATTTAATTTTTAAATAAATAGGTATTAGGTAATAATAGACATCCTAATTGACTTAGCAAATAAACAAAAATCCTCACCCCATCATCACTTTTTCAATTAAGCAAGAATGATATATTAATACATTTTTATAGCACTTTTTTATTACGAATATAGTTGATTTGATTTTTGTTTATAACATTTATACTGTACTGGAATTTTATGACATATATACAATAAAAATGAATGCATACAATCTGCAGGGAGGTAGAGAAAAAATCCTAGGGTGGGCAGCAACAATGCAATGGTGGTTGGTAAAGTAATTAAAAACAGTATTTGAGGCATGGCATGGCAAAACCACCAAGTTGTCGCACAGGAAGTTATTGAGAAATAAGCAAATAAACAGGAAATATAAAGGAATACAAAGGCAATTTTCTTATAGTTTGTTAAATAACTTTGGTTACAGATGTCCGATTTTGACAATTGACCCCTCACTTTAAAGCTTATAAAATGTGGAACAGCGTTTTAATATTAACTTCAATTTTTCATTTTGCGACAACTTGGTGGTTTTGCCATGCCTTGCCCCATTTTTACCTTTTTCAGAGGCTTAGTGTGGGTGGAAGGTTGAAATTAGTCTGGGTGAAAGGCATCAAAATAAGCTTAAGGGTGGGTGGAACATTTTTAAGATGGACGCCCCACCCACCTCTGTCCAGCATGATGACATCCCTGTATCTGTAATAATTATATCATTAAAATATTTTTTTAATAATCACTAATGATGGTGATGACATGATCAATAATGAGGTATTTTTATTAGTATTAATGTGTTTTTGTGTCTTATTAACCAATCAGCTTATTGCAGAATTAATCTGAATTGAATATTTGCAATAAACTGTTAAACTTGTAAATGCATTTTTTGAATTTGAATAAAAGATACCAAGATTGGTAAAATAAATTTGACAATTATAATTTTTCAGAGACCACTGCTGTTCCACATTTAAGAATAACGAAAAATGAGGATGATTGGGTAAGTGTTGCATTTCTAGAAAAATCCTGTTAAACCTTAATTTGTGCACCATTATGTTATCTTAAATTTTAATGTTGACAGGGGTGGATCCGAGATCCAGCAAAAAGGGGGCGCCCTTTCCCAAACCCGAGTGGGAATATTCTGCAGTTTTGATTTTATGCAAGAAAAAAGGTTTTTTGTCCATTTTCCGTTTTGTGCCCATACTTGACTTTGCCGATAATAGGGGCCCCATCCCCAAATCCGACCCTGGTTGAGTTAATGATTTGGAGGGTGTTGTGACATCTCCAACAGCAAGAATTTTACAGGCAGAGGAACTAACGCAATTCACATTCACACATTTCTTAAGGCATTGGGCCAAACACAGTTCTTACAAGCATTGGGCCTAACACAATTTTTACAGGCATTGTACATAAAGTACAAATCCAATGTAATTCAAATGTTCTGCTAATTTTTCGTACTCCAAGCACTTTATATTCCTCCACCATGCAATCTAAAGACATTTGTGAAGAGTCCTTCATGATCGCTGACCCAAAGATTGGAATGTTCTTCCTGTTACTCTTTAGGGGCGGGCGCAACTGGCACCCCCCCCCCCCCTATTATCATCAAAACGTAGTTGCGCACCCCTTGTATTAGGTGTCCCGGGTCCAAAATTTACCATAAAATCCCAAAAGTAAAAGAAAAAGTTGGCAAACCATGCCCCCCCTTTCGGTGGATCCTGGATCCACCCCTGTTCTCTATTAGTCTTCTATGCTTATTTTCAAAGAGAGACTCTTTTCAAAAGACCTTGTGAAATAGACTTTGTATTATGTGCTCTATAAATAGTGAACAGTACCAATATAAAAATGTTTAGTTTCTTGGTACCAAGAATATATTGTTCTTTTTTGCCCGTACCCAATGATTGACCATATGTGAGGTCTCACCACAAAATGAGTCGCATCGTAGGTGGGATCAAATTGAGATAATCACCAAAATAGATCTGAAGTCAGGTTTCTGAAAAATTTAGTTTTAATCAATTATGAGTACTATGGTACTTATACTTCATTATGATACACTTTTTAGGTCAGTTTTCCTGCAAGAGGGTGTCCTTTGTGCAAGTTTCCTGAGATTTATTGTCTTTTAATTGTGTTTTTTGATTGCTTTATGTCCCATTTTCTCAAAACTCTGTTTCCATACATGAAAACCTCAAATGCTCATATCTTTGGATCTACCTATCCAATGAATATCATTTAAAGTTTAGATTATAGGCTATATTATGCTCTATCCAAAGGTACCAATAACTCAATTTTGGATTTTCCTACCATGAGGCTCATTTTGTTGTGAGACCTCACATATATCATTCAGTTTAATTTGTATTCATATTACAGGACATTCATATTGAGACTAGGAATGTGCCAGAGTTTTCTTTAGGACAAAAAAGTCGTTGGAAAAGAAACCTAGGACCAAAGAGGACTAGAGAATTCAGCGCGGGATACAGCAGCGACAGTGATGACGCCAAACCAGATAGTCCTACAGGACCACTTGACAAGCAAGACAGTTTAGAAACATCAAATAACAAGCACAGTAAACTGATTTACACACGAGATTTTCTACTATCTTGTTGGAATTCATGCACAAGTCAGTCACCACCTGCAGACATGTATACAGTACTTGATCATGAAATGTTCATCACAGAGGTAAATTCTTGTTCAAATGGTAAATTATTGATTAAAAATAAATTTTTCACTGCCTTGGTATGTTAAAAGCTCTGTAAAATCAACATGAATTTCAAAAACATCTGTTAGATCCAGTATCAAATATTTGGAGTAAGTTACTTTTATATGGTTCAAATTAATCAATTTTCGAAGATTTAACTAATTAAAAGTCTAGATACTTGTCCAGTATCCTCCCCAGGTCCTTGAAGTATCACGGTACCACTTTTTAACTTAACATTTTTTTTTTTGTATAATTTACCTTCTATGAGCTGCCACCCACAAATTTTGTGATTTCTAGAAAGGATTTTACCACGGTACCACCACAAAATCACCGGATTATGGTCTTTTTCTTTTTAAAAATTGATTTGATTGGATGATATTTTATCGGATATTCTGAAAAGCCTTAGAGTCTAGTTTAAATATTTTGGATTTTAAGAAAGGTCCAAATGTTTGATTTCTGGAGTTTTGGCTGTAGTTGTAATTTGTACTTGCCAGCCAGGCAACCCATATTATACCTCCCATTTGGGCAACCTACGGTACTTCTTTATGTTGGTTTTGTTAAATTCCACTAAGCCTCATAAGACTCAATAAGTTAAACTTGACGACTCTCCCCAAGTCAAATTATTTCAGAGTTGAATTTAATTTTCATGCCAGATTGATGCGTTTTCCAATCTCTAAGTTGAAGTCTTTTTTTTTTTGCAATGCCATTTTGGATTTGACTTGGGCAAGTCTGTATGTGGGGCAGCAAGTTATGAAAATACAGTTGCCCAATAATGTTGGGAAAATGATTCAGTGAGGTCTGTTGTCTAGTAACTCGAATTCAAAGTGGCATTGAAGAAAAAATTTGACCTTGAAAAATTTAACTTAGAGATGAAATTAAATTTGACTTAGGCAAGTTTAATATCAGAGAATGGCTTGCTCCAAGGTCAGTAGAGCAAGGACAAGCAAACATTATGTAAAAGGGTTCTTATACTGTATTCCAAATATTCTACAGTCTGACTTGCTTAAGTTGAATCCAAATTTTATTGGAAAAACAATTTGACATCAACAAAATTTGACTTAGAGATTACTAATTAATGGGAAACCAATCTGGCATGGAAACTAAATTTGATTTGGAAAGTGAAACTGTATTATAACATAACAATTTGTTTTATTTCTTGTAGATGCGATGGGAACCAAGCCCTATAGAGCTTATACAGTCTAAGGACAGCTGGAGGGACACAGAATTTCCATTTAGACAATCAAGACGCACCTCTACCGAACATCAAAATCCATCAGAGTTGTCAGAACACAAGCACAGCAGTGGACGAGAAACTGGTTTTCCATTTGGACAGTCAAGGCACACGTCTACCGAATACACAAATAATCCATTCGAGCTTTCAAATCCTACAGACAGCAGTAGGAGGGATACAGGCTTTCCATTCGGACGATCTAGGCACTTCTCTACCGAGCAACCAAGTTCATCAGAGGTATCACAACCTAGGGACAGCAGCTGGAGGGACACGGGTTTTCCATTCGGACCGTCAAGACGCATGTCTACCGAACACCCAAATCCATCAGAGCTGTCAAAACCTAAAGACAGCAGCAGAAGGAAGACCGGTTTTCCATTCGGACAGTCCAGGTGCATCTCTGCCGAACACTCAAAATCAATAGATATTTCGCAATCCAGGGATTACTGGAGGGAGACAGGCTTTCCATTTGGACAGTCCAGGCGCTCCTCTACAGATCAACAAAGTCCATCAGAGCTGTCACAACCCAAGGATAGTAGCAGACGGGAAACAGGCTTCCCATTTGGGCAAAGACACGACTCTTTTTAGTTAATAAAAATCTGCGATGACAGTTTTCTTTTTAGTTTAAATTTATTTTCTTTCGCTATCATTTTTTTTTTACAATTATTGCTCTTCCTGGGAAGTAGCATATAAACAGTTGTTTTTAGTTTTAAGTTCGTATTTTCCAGGGAAGCATATAGTAACAATTATATTTAGTTACCTATTCTTTCATTACCTCATTTTATTGATCAAAAAATAATGCTTCTTCTGGAAAGCATATCCATGTATAATATTATAAAAAGTGTAATAAATACAGTATAGCATGTTGTTTGTAAATATGTCATCAAAACTTCTTTTTCTTGCCTCGTTTCTTCGATAAGATCCTGCGAAGCTAAATAAAAAGAAAAGTGTATAAATCACTAATGTTTCAGATTACACTGTTCCAATTAGAAATTAATAATCAAAGGTGAAGAGTAGACTAGATTGCTTCTCCGAGCTACATTAGCGCACATCCTTCTGTCCACTACAGGGGTCTAAAGAACACAGGATTGTCCTGGAGTCTCCAGGAATTTTGGTCAAATTTTCTCCCGAAAATTTTCACAATTAGACCATATTTTGGCCTATTCTTTTTAAATAATGGTCAATAAGGAAATGTGAAGTTTAGCAGTGTTTTTTTATGAAGAGTAATGGCATACTTTAACCAGGGAGCCCTGCCTTAACAGTGAGAAAATCAGAAACTGTTTCATAAAAATCAATGTGTTTTAAACAAGGAAAGAAGTACAAAAGAATGAAAGGAAAAAAAGAAGAACCATTACAAATGGTGTATGGACGACCACAGGAAAATCTCCAGGAATTCTGTTTTTACAACTTGGGACCTCTGAGAACAAGTACACTGGGGTAATCCTACTCATCTTGAAAGATGTACTGGGATCTTTATAGTGCACATGGGCCATTTGTGTACACGTTAGTCCTTATCCAAGAGAGCCTTAAACCCGTGCTGTTGTTTATGTTCACAGCTCTGCTTTAACCGCTTGCTTCATCTTGCACAATGATTCCTAAATACAAGGTAATTTTTCATTATAACCCAAATCATACCCCAGCAGAGACCATAGGTTCCTATTTGCAAAATACAATAACAAAGGCCAAGTATAAGAGGAGGATCTCCACAACAGCTCTCTTAGAATACACTAAATAAAAGCGGAACAAGCGCACATACATTGTGGTAATTTGCCTGGTCCTAAAAGGTTTGTGGGAACTCCCAATAAGAGATGTTGTGACGGTTATTAGGGCATGTTATGCCAGTGCCATAAAACTTGGATTGCCATGGATATGCAATGCAAGTATATGATGCAAAGTAGGCTTTTGTAGCATTTTGAGTGGCAACCGAAAATACAAAATCGACAATGCAAAACATTATACAAGTTGTAAATCAAGTCACTTTCACAGAGAAAATACCACAATGGTACCATAACCATGCCAGCATTACTGCGAGTCTAAACCCTTTCACACAGAGAATACCGCATGGTACCATAACCATTCTTGCATTAAATGTAAATGTAGTTTGATTTATATAATGCCTCATACTTAATAGTCTCAAGGCACTGTGGATAGATGTTACACATTCATGAATTTCTACTCCCCTCAGCATCACGTCACGCAGCAAGTACTGGCTTGCACTTGTGCTCATTCGTCTGTCCATATCAGGGGTATTGTATGAACCAGTATATTGGGGTAACCCCCTACTCGTTTTGAAAGGTGTACTGGGTTCTTTATAGTACACACGAGCCGTATGTGTACACTGGGCCTGCGGGTTATAGTACTTATCCGAGAAGACTTGTTCCACCACCAGAACCATGGTGTGAGCAAGCCTCAAACCCATGCTGTTGTTATTGCTATGGTTCACGGTTCCCCTGCCCTAACCGCTTGACCATACAACTCATTATACATTATTAACAGTTTAAATCCTTTCACACAAAAAATACCGAAATGATACAATAACCATGCCGGCTAAACCCAGGTCAAATTTCGGTAATATGATGGTTTCTTGTATGAAAGGGTTCCAAGTGAAAAGCATAAAATTGGCAGTCTTAATAATAGAGGGCACCATTTTCAACAATATTTCCAGCTTTGGCCTTTATTTAATTCTGCTTAATTGCATAAGCAGGCATAGAGTGGACCCTGTCACAAACATCCAGCCTAGACCAGTAACGGCAATGAAATGGTTATATACATCTAGGTTCTTGTAAATTGCCGGAATATTTCCATTTTTTAGTTCTGTGTGATAGAAGCAACAGAAAAGCATATTTGGCGGATACTGAGATTCCATTTTGATGACCTGCACTTCACATGTGGAAAATATGTTGATGGCCATGTTGAAATGGAGCTGTTAATGTCAACAAGAAGTGCATATCTTTGAGGAAAATATAGGCACAGGCACAGCTACTGTATATAGGAATCATTTTATTGGCGAGATTGGGCTATGAAAAGGGCTCCATATGTGCATGTCCATTTTGAATAAATTTATGCAAATTTTGATTCCGTATTGTTCTCAATAATGCAGATAGGTGGTATCTGATCAAGGCCGTAACCAGCAGTTTTTCTAAAAAAAAACCATTACAGTATTACCACTATATTCATAATAATATTAAAAAGTCATAACATTGCCCCGGTAGTTTTTGATGTCTGGTTACGGCCATGCTGATGGGGTTTAGTGGTGAGGGCTTCTAAACTCCTAAATTGTGAGGTACATGTTGTGGTGACTAAGTGAGTCATGGTGTATACCAAGTCCATTTCCTGAATATAATAAAGTAGGACTGAGGTTATCAATGGTTTTTACACAATTGCGTCAATAAAATTAATTTGTACCCCGCCTGTAAAATGGACAGTGACAAATGCCCATCAAAAGGGTGCTGATGCCAATTGAAAGTTAAATTTTTGTATATACTGTAGTTAATATCCAAAAATGTTTTGAAAGACTAGGAAAAAACTACAGGTATTCTAAAATTCGTAATTATCAGCTATTTGGACAGTCATGTTTGCCTGTTTACAAGCTGTCGTGACTCCAGCATAACATACACCTGTATCTTGTAACATACATTGATGATTACAAGGGTTCCTATTCTGTTAAATAGGAACCAAAAATGAGACTTACCCGACTTGGCATTTTTTTCCTAAATAGAAAACAAAACAAGTAAAAGGATTATTATAGTATATCCAAAAGTTTCAAATATATCAATAAATGGAAGTAAATTTAATTAAAGATGTAAAGACATCAACAAAAATAAAATATAATTTAATACATGTAAATTTGTATGACAAAGGAATGTTAAAAACACAATTATATAAGCAGGGGTGAGGGAATTTGATTTTTTTTACACTTGTCCCAGGGCAAGTACCTTTGGAAAATTCACTTGTCTGAAAAATAATTTACTTGCCCCGCCGTACTGACAAAAATTGGATTTCAGGGCCTTAAGCTGAAAATACTTGTTCACGGACAAGTGGGTCCCATAAATTTAGTTGTCTGATTGTAAAAAAACACTTGTCCCGAGCGTCGGGCAAGTGGGTTTGCTCAGGCCTGAAAAGGTACCTTAGATTAAACATACAAATGTTTATTAAAAGCATAATATGCAGAACCAGACTTATTAAAAATACAACTAATGTTGAATAAGTAAAATTCAGGCCAGGTTACTTAAAACAGTTTCTAGTTTATTATAGAAGTTCACTATATGTTAGATGAGATCTTTTTATAACTTCTTTTGCAAAATAAAAATAAAATTTCATTTTTGACCTGTCAGCAAATCATCTGACAAAAATAACTGAAAATCATGAACAAAAATAAAAGAATATTTTTATTTTACCCTCCAATTCATAAACGTTTTTTTCTGAAAATGAAAATATTGTTAATAATTCTGGATCGGCCACAGACTACATTGGTGTATCTACATGCTTGTGCACTCCAACATTAAATTAGTTTTACAACTTACTTTTTTTTGCTTTGGAAGCTATCGATGTCATCAACACCATGCGACAGAGCCGAGATGTCACCAAAGTTTGTGATTCCATCTAGACTTGACATGGTCGCCAATCGCTTCTGAGCATGCTGAAAATATAAACAGGGCAATTTGTCTTTAGTGCTGTACAATGCTTAGGTGTTCTGCTTAAACTAGTTTAGGGTATGTACAGATTCAGAGCTTAAGCAGAGCTTAGTATAACCAAGGCATAAGCTAATCTACAGCGTAATGTCCATGGTGTTTGGACACAAGGCGGCATAGTGCAAGACAATTTTAAAATTGCCGCCAGTGGGATTTTCTATGACCAGTGATCCATAATTGATTGGCCAATGCAGACTTATTGAAAAATTGTGATTGGTCAATGCACAACACAAGGAAAAAAACATTCAGGTGGATGAGCCGTAGCTCCATAGCTACGAGGTTTGCAGGAAGCACAAGTTAAGCTCCGGATTACCGACTTATACTAATCGCTGGCTAGTTTAGATCCAAATAATCATACGCCTGCACGGTACACTTAGTCGTTGAGTCTGAACATACCCTTCGGCACCTGGGACCTTATGCTGAACTAGAGGGGCTCCGAGAGTGTACAAATCCACGCACATCATTCTCGGCTGTATGAATTCTTTCTAAAATGTGTTGTTTTCTTTATCAATTCAAGATCGTTTGGTTCCATCATAAGACTTTAGTTCCTGTGATTTACCTTTATTTATTTTAATTTTTTACATAACTGCAAGTCACTTGGCGTATTTTCTAAATTCATATGTATGAATTCTCCCATAAAAAATTTTATACTGATCTTGACCTTTGACCTTTTTCAAATTGAATCTTTTCCACATCTTAACAATTCCTGCAAATTTAATTACTCTACGCTTAATATTGTTGTCTGAAAGTTGTTTACAAGCAAACGGGTGAAAACATAATCTCCGACCAACTTCATTGATGGAGGTATACGTAACAAAAGCTACTTCTGTGATATATGCGAGTTTTTACCACATAAAAATAAAAAAGGAACCTCAGAAAATTTGCATGAAGAACACTTTCCTATATGAAAACTGACCTAAAAAGTATAAAAAAAAGTTAAAAAAAAGTAAAAAGTATATTACCGTACTAAAAAGTATTACCGTACTAAAAAGTATATTACCGTACTGTATAATGTACCATATACTCATAATTGATTGAATTACTTTGGTGATTATCTTAATTTGCTCTCACCTACGATGCAACTCATTTTGTGGTGAGACCTCGCATTTACACGACCGGCCAAGGATGGACAGCATGCAAAAAAACACCAAACTTGAGGTTGGGAATCCATTCATCACCCGTGTCAAATCACCTTACACAAAACATAGTGTCATTAATTTAAAAAGTTATGAATGTAAAAAAAATAAACAAATTGCTTACTTTTTCCTTTTTGGTAACTGGTAACCTTTTGAAGTATTCTTCTTCATATCTGAAATTCAAATAAATATAAATTATTATATGGTACACGGGAAGATTAAATTTTTATGCACCCGGATTAAAGATCACCAGGGGTATATTGTTTTCAACCTGTTTGTCTGTTGTCAACTTTAAACTTCATTATAGCGTTCCATTGTTAGAGGTAGGGCTTTGATATTTGACATGTTTCTTCATTTTGATCATGTGAACTTGACCTCTGACCTTAATTTATAGTCGGATTTTTATGTAAAATATTTAACTTTGGCCACCACCATGTGTTTCACAGAGGCATAGTGTTCACTAATACATCTTGCTCGTATTCTTTTTCTTTAACTTCAAATAAGAGGCTTTAGAAACATCTATATGTTTACTTGATTTAGTAAAATATACTGTTTTACAGGTAAGAACTGTGAGTTGAAATTGCTCCCATCTCAACCAATTTAAAGGAGAACTCCGGGATTGAAATTTCAATGGATACATCTACAGAACAATTAGTTGTGATCTAACTGACAAAATTTCACATTTGGATAATGAAACTACGAAGGAAAACACTTTCCAAAGTAGGTCTTAAATCAAAAAGTGGGTCTACTACTCATATTACACAATGTTAAAGAATGACCTTTAAATAGAGCAGTATCAAACACATCATACTATAATTTGAGCAATGCTTATCTGTTTGTCTGTCTGTCTGTTTGTTCCTCTACTCCCAGGTCCTTGGTCCGATGTGGGTGGATGCAGGTTCATTGCGCAATTGACCTTGAGGCGTTTATTTTTGGAAAGGTCAAGGTCACTGGGGTTAAAGATAAAATAACTGTTTTCGTTACTCCTTGGTCCCATCTTGGCCAAACTTGGTGGAGGCATGTAGGTTCAGACCAGAATTTCCGATGGTTCACAGGGTCAAAGTTCAAGGTTACAGGATGAGTAATTTAACTAGTTTAAAGAACACTGGTATTCAAAATCGAAATTTGTTTATACTTACGACTTTCTTTCCTTTGCTGCCCTTTCTTGCTTTTGTTTGTGAAGGTTTACAGATTCCTATTAAGAAAAATTCACATCAATGATTCACTTTTACATTTAACAGTTGGCTGCAATGTACGAAAGCATTTTTCTCATCTCAGATGAGAAAGAACAAATTTGTCACGTAATATTAATATTATTCTACAAATTTGGATTGACAATGGAACAAAATAATTACCAATCCCACCCACAATACTGTACTAATAACATACATGATTTATAAAATGTCAATTGTCAAAAAACCTTTAAGTGCTGTATATAAAACGTCTATTCGAAAGGTCCACTAATCAACTTCAAGTAAGAAAGTATAATGCATACTCCAAGCAATGAGATACACACCATCGTGACAGGATTCAATATTTTGACATAAATTATGTCATCATCAGGAATGTGATGATGACTGATTTCAGATCCATGATGATCAGACCCTGATATTGACATAATTTATGTCGAAATATTGAATCCTGTCACGATGACGTGCATCTCATTGCTTGGAGTATGCATTATACTTTCTTAAAACGTCTATTGTCATAGAACCTCAAGTGCTGTATATAAAACGTTAACTGTCATAGAACCTCTGAGTGCTTTATATACAAAAACATTCTTACTCTGATTTCTTCTGGACCTTCGTTATATTCATCTACAAAAGAAAAAAAAAATGTTTGATATTAAAGAGGATCCTTCAATTAAACTATATTACATTTCGGTATACAATACATGCTGTTCCTTTCTCACATGATTAAGTGGCAGAGCCAAGCCGAAGGAGGCAAAAGTCACAAAGCTAGTTCCCCACTATAGCCAAGAAATAAAAAAAATGATCAATATTCGTCAAATTTTATTTAATTTCAAAAACATATAGTTTAAATATTGAACTTTCATACTGCATTATCAATCTTCAGATATTTGACAAAAACTGTTCAAAATGTAATATAAAATGACCCTGCTTAGTCAATGCATACAGATAGGCAATTTTCAAATGCTGTTTTCTCAAAACTTACATTTTAAATGTTCAAACTTTTATTGTTATTCACTTCACAAGAATATTTTATAATATATTGTATGAAACTGATGTTTTGTTACATGTTAAAGACAATAATGCATATTTTCATAATCTATAAATAACTCAATTTTCAATTTTTTGACTTATGCCTCCTTTGGTTCTGTCACATGCTGTTCAGTGTTCTGTTCTGGTGTTCCCAGGGGCAGATCCAGACTTTTGGGGCGGACCCCACTTAAATCCGCTCCTGGTTCCATTCATTACAATACAGTAGATTATTTTACAACAGTTTACCAATACCACATCCAGTTGTCAGGGCTCCCAAGTCTCCAGGATTAGCCTGGGGTTTCCGGGAAATTAGCAATATAAACAAAAACTGTGTAGATTTTTTTAAAATTTATTTGAACACCAAATGGTATTTTGAAGGTTCATTTTTTAATAATCGTACCAAATATAATAGTAAACACCTTTTCATTTTTAATGACCTTGATGTTCATATAATTTCCCTTTTAGATGCCAATATAGCACACCAAAACGGATACGAATGCTGCCTGACAAAATCTCTAGGATTTCTTGTTTTCAAACTTGGGAGCTCTGAGGTGTAATCTAGCCATTGTATTTTGCTTTTTGACTACAACTACTTGAATTCTCTTTTTCCTCCACCTCGGTTTCCCTTCAAAAAGCAAGCAACTCTACTAAACCCCACTTTTTTTTAATTTAATTGTAAAACAGTTTGAATCTTGCAGAATATGACTCTGTATTAAGTTGTTTTAATTTATTATTTCAACACATTCCCATTCACCCCCATTTTTAGCCCAAAATCTGGGGTTGTCAACTTATCAGGAGGTTCTACTCCTATCTGAAAAGTCTTGATAATTATTTACCTCGTAAATCCTGAATAATGGAACTGCTAAGAGCTTTTTTCTTTGCTCTTTCCAGAAGCCTTTGACGTCTTTCCGCAACAGATTCATCATCAACTATATTATTAAAAAAATTAAATACAGTTTTAAAACAAGTTACAAATTTTATAAAAAAATTAATACAAGATTAAAATTAATAACTACTCCATGACATATGAATATTAATAGCTGTCATTTATTTTCATTACTTCTATACAGTACTTTTTTAAAAATATCGTTACTGTAGTTTTTTTTATATCATTACGCCTGACAAACCCAAAATCTTGAAAATCAGACTTGACCATTTTTATTTTTTTTTAATTTTCATATTCTTAGATTTTTTGATAAAATACATAGTATTTTGAAAATTGTAAAAAATACCCAATTTATCCCAAATGTAACTATAGGTAATAAAAAAGGCATGTGGTTACTATAAAGAAAAACATTACTGAGAATAACGGGTACCATGGTCAAACAGTCCTGTACGCTGAGTTGTGGGGAATTCTTTTTCCTGAAAAACGGACCAGTGTGAGCATTTCATTGAAAAACAAATGGCAATAGGCGTGGGTCCAGGGCCAGCGTGGGGCCCAAAATATTGTTTCGATAGATGCTCTCTGGTGCTTTCTTACAGGAACACATGATCAAATTAATTGTTCAAAATAAATGGCAAAATAAACAAAATTAACATTCCAAGATAGAAGATGTGTATTTGCAAAAGAAAAAAAATAGACATCTATTCAAAAACAGAAGATTTATATTTTTCTTTTGTAAATACCAAATAGTATATAATGCGAATTTTTCAATCAATGCGTTATGGGTATTAAGAAAAAATTGTTTGGTTGGTTTCAAGCTTTATTTAAATGAAGAAATACAATCAGATCTTATAGCGGACCCATACAAATGCAGGTTACTAAACAGTTACTGTACTCTGTGTATTGTCTAATTTTTTTAGCATAGGTAGACCTCAAGGAGTTGGGGTTTTTTAAGGCACCAAGGCAATTTAAGCCCTATCCATAACATTACCATAATGCATTGGTGCAACTCTGGGTGGGACATATTTCTTAGGTTTGGTTTCGGTTTCATCTTCACTTCCACTTTCTTCCTCCTCATCAAGCTTTTTAAAATAAAACAAATTAGGAATAATAAATATGTACATACTCCATATAAAATTGATATAACAATGACAGCTAATGTTTAAGGTAGTGGCTACTGTTACACAAGTCCTAATCCCTTTCATATATTTTATTCTTAGGTCGAGTTTCCGCATTATAAAAATTATCCGGTAAAAGTGCTGCAGAAAAGGTTGTTTAACCTATTCTCACGTAATAGAATTATCCGATAATTATCCGATAATATTCCAATAATTATCCGATAATTGACCTAAATGCGAATATTTTTTTGCCTTTGTCAACCTTGATCTTGCTTTTGCGAGGATTTCACTGTGGTGCAAACAGGGTGCCACGCGAGGCAAAGGGAAATCACAAAAAAATCATCGAAAGTTAATGGACTCACAATGTTTGTGCAGTTGTATTTTTTAAACTGATTTGATTGGATTATATTTATCGGATAATCCGAAATTCCTACGGAAAGACAGCCTTAAACCACTTTATATAATAGATTTTATTCTGGAATTAATATTTACAAAACAATCGCGACTGTATAGGAGGCCTAGCCTAGGCTTCTAGGCTAAGGCGATGCAATCGCAAATGGTCAGTTTTGGGCGTTTAGGTTCTCGTGAAATACACTATGTTCCTTCAAAGATCCCAGGAGCACTTTTTTTAATTTTAAAGATACTATCATTTTGTATGGTTTTAATTTTGAAAATATGCTGCCAGGTTTGCGCTCCATAACATTTCGTTCGTAAAACTGCTGCCAAGCTGACCCATCGGCAGCCGCATGAGGGTCACTGGAAAATAAAGAGAGCCCAACCAACGGCCAAATTTAAACAATTGCAGTAGTGTAAATGACAGACTTATTGCGCATATTTTTACAGTTTTCATTATCCATCCTGGTCACACCGAAAAGTGACAATCTGCAGTTGCACCGCTTGAGTTTAGGCCCAGTACATCTTTTGAGATGAGTAGGGGGTTACTCCGGTGTACTGGTACATAAGCCCTGCCGTGGACAGAAGGATGTGCGCTAATATAGTAGCTGCAAAGGACATGAGGTGACCCTTAGGGAGTAGCAAGTTATTGACTGTGCAACATCTAGTCCACTGCACCTCTGATGATTCGATTTGAATCCGAATTGGCGCAATTTAAAAAATTAAAATAATATTATTATATTACAATAACAATACCAATAAAAATAATAATAATAATAATGGTGAATATCTATATATGTGCCAGTATCCATCTAGAAGATGTTCATGGTGCTGTGAACCAGACTTTCTATTCAACTAAGGGTAATGTCATGTCATGCAGTAAGTACTGGGTTGTACCCTACTCTTTGATCTGTCCATGACAGGGGTTGCGTATGGTCCATAACGTCGGGGTATTTCCTACTTGTCTCGACAGATGTACTGGGATCTTTAAAGTGCATATGAGCTGTTTGTGTACACTGGGCCTACAGTTTGTAGTCTTTATCCAAGAAGACCTGGTCAACCACCTGAACCATGGTGCGAGTGGGCCTCAAACCCATGCTGTTGTTTTTGTTATGGTTCACGGTTTCCCTACGTTAACTGCTCAGCAATACAACTCGCATTTACTAATTACAGCATGAAATGGATATTAAAGAGCGAACTTACCTTACTAACCAAATTATTTGGATTTGGTTTGAATCTTGTTGGATCGTTGTCCGCAACCGTGCCAGTGATGGCAGTTTTGATCAGCTTATCTACTTGATACTGTAGTTTGTAGTCGATCGGTCTCATCTTTTCCAACACCGTACGAATCTCAATGAGTCTTTGGATCGCTTTCATACCACTGATCTGCTCACCTTCACATTTCTTCATCATCACTATTCCTAGATTCATGATGTAACTGTTAAGGATAAAAAATAGTGTAATTTAACTTAAATGAAATGCATGACGATCAATGAGAGGTAAATATTCTTGGCATCGCGTGAGAGAACTTAGATTTTGGTAAACCAAAAATGACTTATTTTAATATAAGTCAGGTACTTCTCATGGTTTTAAAGCATGTTTTACTATCGATTGTTGAATTTCAGCAAGTTGAGTTGACTTGAAAAATAGTTTAAGTTGCGATATCTCCAATTTCCAATGATTTTTCAACTCAATGAATGAAAAGAAAATGAAATAAAGCAACTCGTTGAAAGATGATCTGTGGGTGCATTTATCAAACTTGCCTAGCACATTTTATTAACTTAATATCTTAAATCAAAGCCAACAATGCAATTTTTTATCTTTTTGTATTTAATTTTTAAGATCATAGAAAACCATGTTTAAAGTGAATCTAATACCCTTTTCACACTATCAGAAAATATTACACCTTGTAACAATTACTAACAAGTTGTAACAAGGTTGATCTTCCAAGATTTTTTGTTCGTTTAACGCATGCACTTTTAAACCATGAGAAATTTCACAAAAACTTGGAAGAATAATTATTTTGCATTATTGGGGGTGCTATTTGTTTACATCTTTTTTCGTGCAATATTTGCATAGAAAAAACACATCTACTAAAAAAGGCCTGGTAGTGAATTAACAAGATTATCATTATTCCACGGCACTTTGCCTTCGCCAAATAAAACAAATTCAAACTCCTAGGCCTCGCTGTTGTCGAGCTAAGCTGGCGAGGAAGACAGGTCTACCTAGGCACAGCCGGGCTGCCAGCTGGCGGTAGGTAGGCCTGGGTACTCACCATTGTTCAAGTAGGCTTTAATTTTTAAGACTGTTAACTGCCAGAACCACGGTATAGCAATGGTGTATAATTAAAGACTATGCGTGACCTCACAATTATAAATGGGTCTTAACAATGAGACTGTCTAAAGACTGCTTATAGCAATCTGTGCGAGGTGCTTCTACGAGTGGCAGAGCTACCAAGTTTGTAAACCAGAAATCCTGGAGATTTTGTCGCCAAGCATTCGTAACTATTTGGGGTAATATATGGCCATCTAAAAATTAAATGACATGAACATCAATGCTTTGATTATTACAAATGAAAAGGTGTTTACTATTTTATTTGGTGCAATTATTGACAAACGAACCTTCAAAATACCATTTGGTATCGAAATAAATAAAATATACTACACATTTTTTTTGTTTATATTGCTAATTTATCAAAAATACCAGATATATTCATGAAAAATTCTAATTCCTGAAGAAAATTGGGTATTTCCTAGAGCCCGGAGAAAAGATGCAAAATTCCTGGAGACTCCAGGCTGATTCTGGAGACTTGGGAGCTCTGGAGTGGTCTGTGTGAAAGAGGTAGAATACCTGAGAAGAAGATGGTGCTTGACATCCAGAAAGCTGACTCCCTTAGCTGTTGATATATCTCCATTTTTAACTTGATTCAACAAAGACTGTACTTGATCGTTTACCACTGAAACCTAACGAAATATTAAAATATAAAATGAAATCAAATGAATTAAACTTTTTTCCAAAAAAAAAATTATTTTATAATTTGCAACACAGTTGACACTCGGGTTTTATTAATGGGAAGAAGGCTTTTTAATTTTCTTTAAAAAATGGTGGCCTGGCCATTATCCATTTATTAGTCATTTACTGGGTGGATGTGTGTAACCATTTTCTATCAGTAACAATATTTATTTGTACTCTATTATACCTGCCAATTTTTCTTGGCTCCAATGCGTAAGACAAACCCCGCCACCACTACCTGGGCCACATCCTCTCCCATTTCGATCTGACAAGCAAAAAAAAAAAAAAAAAAACCTTGTCTGACCACTTTTGGGCCATTTATGCCCAAATTATCGCTGTTTTGGGGGCAGTTTTTACCGTATTTCTATATTGTGTCATGCGTGGGAAAAACTATTGATATGATTTTTTATGAGTGAGAATTCTGCTCATGCGTGAGATAAATTGTGCGTGAGACGTCAAAAATAGGCTCCAATGCGTAAAAAAAAAATAAAATTGTACATTGATCAATAATGTTGAGCGTTATTATAGGGCCATTATCATTTTACAGTTATAAATAAGGAACAAGAAAAAATTTCTACAATATTTTACATCGAAAAAATATAATCTATAGGCATGTTGTAACATTGTTTTAATACGATATGTAATGAGAATGAAATAAAAGTGGGTGAAATCCCCACAAAAATGGAATCAATACCTGGCTGCCAATGTTGTTGAAAAGTGAGACAGTCTGCTGGGCATCACTACTGACATCCATAACAATTCAAATCTGAAATATGAGTTAAAATAGTTGATTTAAAACACCAAAATTTAAACATAATCGTCAACAGCGTAGATTTGAGTTGAAAAGTTTGGGTTACAAGGATAAGAAGTTGCAGTGGTGGTGCCAACGAGGAGGGTCCGCCAGGTGGGCGTGGTTCCCGGTTTTCTTCTGACGAGCAAAAAAAGAAAAAAGAAAAAAAAAACCTTAATTCCCGGTTTGTATGTGTATTTTCCTGTTTTTGGGGTCAATTATACAATATTTTTATTCATAAGAACATACCACTTTTTCAACTTTTACATTTTTTTTTCATACATTTACCAAAAACTGGGGGGGGGACAATTGATATCATGTCCCCCCCCACATTTAAAAGTGGGAGGGGGATCACTAATCGACGCCCATGATAATCATACATGACACCACTCAGGGTCATTTTTTTTTCTCCCGGTTTTCCACATATTCTTTCGTTTCACAAATAAAAATACATATTTTTTATTTCAAAAATTGTTTCCAGCAATAAATACTGTATACTATAAATAAACCTCAAAATTTACAATATCAATTAAATTTTTTGCATGATTGCATGATTATAAAGTTGTTAAACATGCTTTAAGCATACGCAACCCTGGTAGTGTTAGTGGTACTGTATGTAGTCACTTAACTTAGCGTAAAGATCAATAAACTTTTAATTTGAAGGCTTTTTAATATAAAAAATAAATTTCCAAAATCCACAAAAATTAAATTACTTTGGAAGGAAGTTTACCTGTTTATTAATTATTTCTAAAGTTAATAATGTTTAGTTACTAATAGCTTAAAAAAAATGTAACACCCAGATTTTAATTTACTAATTATAATTGTATGTATTCAAGGCTTTTTCAAAAGTGGTGTAGTGCAATAGGCACAAAGCTTTTCAGAAGTGGTTCAATGCAATTGGGTTCTATCGTCCTGGTGATTGTTTACAAGATTCTCGCGAGTTGACTCGTCACCAAGTCAACTCGTCCCCAAGTCAACTCGTCACCAAGCCAACTCGTCCCCAAGCCACCAAGATTCTCGCTTCATTCACAAGTCCACATCATCGAGCTATAATCTAAGGCTTAAGCCTATGCCAGGCCTAGGCCAGGGAAGGCGGGTAGATCGTCTCCTCTATAATAAGCCTAACCATACCGAATTAATATATTCTGAATATCAGAATATGTCTATTTGAACTCTCAACTAAAACAATGTTAAGGCCTATTTATTAAAAAAAGTAATCAATTGCTAGAAAAAATAATTAATTACAAACACGTGTCGGCTTTCAATCATAAATTCTAAAGTGAAAGGTCATGACTTTTCTGTAACAAAATGGCGTCTCATCATGGTGGTGGTGGGCAAATGAGTGGCCAAGGTCGTAACAAATTTCGCCATAAATGGACTATAGAATTTACTACAAAGTAAATAGGTTTACTATACATTATTTTTAGTTTCATTATCTATTAATTTAAGTCGAATAATTACAGTTTTAGCACGGGTTTTCTAGACAATTGTAGGATGTTAGCTAGGCTAGACGAGACGGGAGTTCATGTGTACTGTGTGGCCAGTCCTTGGCGTGAATTCGATCCAACTCGTCACCAAACCAACTCGTCACCAGTCAACTCGTCACCAAGTCAACTCGTCCCCAAGTCAA